>PVKS010001103.1:0-83432 GCA_004027875.1 Aplodontia rufa | reverse complement strand
AAAGAAAAAAAAAAGAAACACATAAAAAGAGCTCAATTTCTATAATCATCAGGAAAATACAAATTAGGACCATGGTGCAAAACAACTGCACCCTACCGGAGCAGCGAAAATGAGAAAGACAATACTGAGCCCTGAAACTTTCAGACACAGATGTCAGGAACATAAACTGGTACAACCACTTTGGAAAATTGTCTGGAGGTATTTATTAAACTATCAGTATCTTACAACAATTTTTTTTTCAAAGAGAGAGGGACAGTGAGAGAGAGAAAGAGAATTAATTTTAGTTAGTTTTCCACGCGGCTTTCATTGCTCCAACACTTTGTTGTGTACGTGGTGCTAAGGTTTGAACTCTGGTCCTCATGCATGCCAGGCAAGCACCTTAACCACTGAGCCAGCTCTCCAGCCCCTACAACAATGTTTTGTAGGAGTATAGGAATAAACCCTATGGTCAAGCAAATCACCTCTAAGGTATTTACCCTAAAGAGAGGCATAGACAAAAAGATACACACAGAATGCTGGTATAACTCCAAAGTGGAAACAACCCAAATGCCCATCTGCAGTGTATTCATACCCCAGATTATCAGACAGCAATGAGAATGAATTGCAACTAAATGCCAAAGCCTGATCTTACAAACATAATGTTAAGTAAAAGAAGCCACACTTTGCTGTGCATGCTTGTAATCTCAGCAACTTGGGAGGCTAAGGCAAGAAGATTGCAAGTTCAAAGCCAGCCTCAGCAACTTAGTGAGGCCCCAAGTAACTTAGCAAGACCCGCTCTCAAAATAAAAATAAAGAGTTGGGGATGTTGCTCAGTGGTTAAGTGCCTCTGCTGGGTTCAATCCCTAGTACCAAAAAAACAAAAAACAAAAAACAAAAACAAACAAACAAACAAAAAAGAAAGCAGACTTAAATGGCCACATACCTAATGTGTTTTTATTATACAAACTCCAAACTAATTTGATGCTGTTTGGATAGAGGTTTCAGTTGGAGGAATGGGGAGGGACTGGATGGGTCACAGGGAAGCCTCTGGAGTGCTAATAAGAGTGTTTCCTGGTAAGGATTCTAGTTACATGATGTGTTCACTTTGTAAAAATCCAACAAGAGTACTCCTATGATTTGAGTATATTTTTGTATGCATTTATACTTTAAAAATGTTTGAGAAAAGTAGTTAATCTTTTGAAATCTATTTATTTTTTAAAGATAAGGACAGTGAGAGAGAGAGAGAGAGAGAGAGAGAATCAATTTTTTATTGAGTTTTTCACATGGCTTTCATTGCTCCTACACTTAGTTGTGTACGTGGTGCTGGGGTTTGAACCTGTGTACCTGCCTATGCTGGGTAAGCACCATAACCGCTGAGCCATCGCTCCAGCCCCAATTTTTTAAAATTTAAATGAAGTGAAATTAATTATTTTTTTGTGGTGCTGGGGGTTGAACTCAGGGCCCTGCACATGCTAGCCACACACTATACCACCAGCCCACAAAAAATGGTATTAAAAAATATCTAATTTTTAACTAATTAAAAAGAGAAAAATAAAAATTAAACCCCTTGACTAATAACATAGGTTCTCTCATGCCAGGTAGTCCCTTTGATCTCTGAGGATTTCTCTTACTTTCTTGCAAGCTCAGTTCTGCATTTAAGTGAAATTTGCTGTATTTTTATCCATTTTTCAAAGGTTTTTGAGCAGGAGCATTTTCAGCTTCTCTAAGCCAGAATATTGCCAAAATCAGAAGTCTTCTGTGAAGAGGTGGTGATGTTCAGTAGTCCTTGGGAAAATGCAAATTGTAACCAAAGTGCATGCTAGTGTACCCCCACATGTTTGGCTTTCCTTAAGCATTTGTACTTCTCAAATGACCCTGCTCTAAGTGAAGCAGGGATCCAGGGCAAGTCAACCATGAGGCAAAAGATGGTTTAGAATGGTCTTAAATTCAAGAGATTATATGTCATCCTGATTCACGGATGTACTAATTATCTTCCTTGTGTGTTGTGCCAGGTAATCTATCAGCCAGCAAGAAGATGAGAGAGGAAATTGGTTAGAGTTTCTTTCCTGGGTCTCTGAGAAGGCTTTTATCATTTTATCATTATTCCAGCAGATTCTTTTTTTTTTTTTAGCAGTACTGGGGATTGAACCCAATAGCTAATGAGCTATATTAGCTCTTTTTTTTTTTTTTAAGAGAGTGGGACAGTGTGAGAGAGAGAGAGAAAAAAAGAGAATTTTATTTAGTTTTTCATGTGGCTTTCATTGCTCCAACACTTGGTTGTTTATGTGGTGCTGGGTTTGAACCAGCATCCTTGTGCATGCCACAGTGCTGTAATCACTGAGCCACCGCTCCAGCGCTCCCACTGCATTTTCTAAGTAGTTGTTTCTGAGATGTAGGAGGAAAACAAAGGGCCACTAGTACTCTCTGGGTCCAGTAGTTTTTATTCGATTCTCTTAAATTTTCTGGTTAGACAACCTTATCATTTGCAAATATCGATCATGTTTTGACCTCTCTCTTTCCTCCTTTTCTCCCTCCCTTCGTTGCTTTCTGTCTTTTTTGTTGGATAAAAAGACAGAAACAACTAATTTTGACCACAATGAAAAATAAGTGTAATGATAATGAACCTTCTTGTCCTGACTCTGTTATTAAAATCCTTCTAGTCTTATTCTTACATTTTCTTTTAGTATATATTTGAATATTGCATCTGGTCTCATTTATTCTGTTATTTCCAGAGCATCATTTATTTCCTGATTTTTATAACTATATCTTATCTCTCTTCCTTTTCCTTGGAATTCTGAGTAACGCTTCTCATAGCTTAGCCAATAGCCTAAAGTTTGGGAGATCCTTTCTCCCTTGTTTTTTCTTGGGAAAAAAACAAAACAGAACTTTTTTTTTTTTTTCCTGTACCAGTGATTGAACATAGGGGTGCTTTACCACTGAACCACATCCCCAGATGGGGTCTTGCTAAATTGTTAAGGCTGACTTTGAACTTGCAATCCTCCCACCGTAGTCTTCCAAGTCGCTGGAATACAGGTGTGTGCGACCTTGCCCAGCCAAATCACTTCTCTCTTGAGAGCCAACATCAGCGTATCTGTTGCCTCCTGGGTACTGTTGTCTGATGGCCTGTAGATACCTCAAGCTTGACATGTTCAAAGGTTCAAAACTGAACTCTCGCTGCGGGGAAAGCTCCTCCCGTTCTAATTTACCGGCGGCCTGGCCATCTAAGCGAGAAACCTGAGTTCATACCGTCTCCTTCCTTTCCTCCCTTTCCTTTTTGCAGAGTACTGAAATGTAAGTGTTTTTCTTAAACAAGAAAAGCCTGGCATAGCACAGCAAGAGCCTGTCACGTGCAAGTCACTATGAGTGATTCGAGACAAGGTATAGTCCCCACATATGTGTAGTGGTAGGAGTAAGAGGCTGTTTAAAACAAAGACGGATTGCAGGCTCTTATGACAACGAGGAAGTTGCAAAACTGATTTTCAGGGCAGATAATACCACCGTTCAGGAGAACACTTTGCTGGAACTTTTTTGGCTGAGAAAGGCATAGCCTAGATGTGATTGACAGAGGGAGAGATTGCTGAGCTTCTCTATGGAATAAAGTGGGAGGACTTGAGTTTCTGCAGAAGGTCAGATGGGGTAGCCCCAGAAGGTAGCCCCAGAAGGTGGAGAGACCAGGACACACGAGGAAGGGCTAGGGAGAGAGAGGGCCCAGGAAGGTGGCAGCTGGCCAGAACCACAGGAAAGAAAGCTTCTTTCTTTCTGGGAAAAATTCTCTGTAATGGGATGGTCTGGGGACTTCAGGACAGCGAGGTATCATGTTTCCTTCCACGTTCTTTGCCGTGCGATGCTGTTAGCCCTCCTATGACTCCCATAAAACTATACTATCCATAACCGCGCGGAAAGGGCGTTGAAGGAAACGAAGGGTGAAGGCAGCCTCCTCCCCAGCACCCTCCTCCAGGGCAGTGTGACTCACGGAGGGGACCAGAAAAAAGTGACCTTTGAAAGGGGGCAGGCAGAAGCTATGAAGGAAGGGAACTAACACAGGTGAAACCTATGCAAAGGACCACTGGAGTTCACTGAGAATCCCCACATCAGGAGAGAGCTCTGATTCTAATGAAAATAGAATGAGAAGTACCTGAAAGTAGATAGATGGTGACAGATACAGACAGATGATGATAGATAGTAACAGATAGATTGACTAACCAGGCCCAGTGGCACACGTCTGTAATCCCAGTGACTTGGGACACTGAGGTAGGAGGATTGCAAGATTGAGGCCAGCCTCAGTAATTTATTAAGACCTTGTCTGAGAAAGAAGAAAGGAAGAAAGGAAGGAAGGACGGAAGAAAGAAAAAAAAAAGGACAAATTGGGGATGTGGCTCAGTAGTAAAAGCACCCTAGATTAAAAAAAAATAAACAAAAACATATATACGATTTTCTCTGTGCGTGAGGGGAGAGAGAGAGAACAACACGCACACTGACAGCAGAGACAAGCCTTGGGCGCGTGGAGGAAAGGTTTACAGCAGATTTCAGGTGGCTGAGTGGCTGACTGTTGGAGCACTGCCCTTCTTAAGGGGAGGGCACAGCCTTTGTTAAGTGCTGTGGTCCACGCAGGCCCTTCATCAGTATCATCTTGCGGGTTTTTACTAGGAAATAGGCAGGTGAAATCATTTTTATTTAACAGTAAGAATGAGGGTCTGAGGACCTAGAGGATCAGGACTGGGACTTGGCGCAGGGACCAGGTTTGCTCAGCACCGCATTTCTGCCCCACTCGAGCCTGCGTAAGGATAAGGATTCCTTTTTACAAGTTCTTACTGACTCTTGGGAACCAAAAATCTTTTTGAAACTCTGATGGCTGTTTGACACTGAGCAGAATTCCCCTAGAACAGGTGAAAGTTATCAACAAAAGCCTGTTCTTTTTTGGGGGCCTCTAGAGACAGACTCCTGCTTTGGGAAAAAATATGTGTAAAATAAACTGAATCAACTCCAGATTCCTCTCAGCCAACGCTATCCAAGAGGGACTAGGGGAGCCATTTACAAAGGGTGAGCTAAATCCCAGCGTAGTTTTCCTCTTGTGAGAAACAATTATGGAAGAAAAGAATGAAGATAGTGATAGCAAATGAATTAAAACTTCTGCTTATTAAAAGTCAGCATAGGGGCTGGAGCAGTGGCTCAGCAGTTACAGCGCTTGCCTGGCATGCGGGAGGACCTAGGTTCAAACCCCAGCCCCCTGTACAAAACAAAGTCTTGGAGCAATGAAAGCCACATGAAAAAACTAAATAAAAATGATTCTCTCTCACACTGTCCCTCTTTCTTTTCTTTTTTTTTAAAAAGTCAGCATAAATAACAATTTATGAAATGACAATTAGTAACAAAAGTGCAATCCATTAACTGATAAAGATATATATATAAAGAATTTCTGGGAGGGATATTGGTCAAATGATATTGTTATATTGTGTGCATGTGTGAATATGCAACAATAAATCCCATCATTATGTACAGCTGTAACGTGCCAGTAGAAAATGCGGAAGAAAATAAAAATAATGTTTATTTTTTATTTTATTTATTTATTTTGGTGACCAATAATACTATTGTAAAGGTATTGTTTTTTTTTTAATTCACAAGGTGTTGATATGTTACACTACTATGTAAATTTGCAGAAGTCATAAAGTGCATTTATGACCTTGGTCTGATCATTGTTCCTTCAGCTCTGCGTGGTTTTTCTGGCTGCCCTTCCTCCGCCCAGTCTGGCCACGCAGCACGTCCTGGAACTGCGAGCTCCCGAGCTCCCTCCCGGCAGCAGCGTGGCGCTTCCACCCCTAACACCATTTGTCCACAGGGCCAAGGTTCTCAAGGTCCTGGTGCACAAACCCTTCCCTTAGCCTTTCCAAAGCCTTTCCAAGGATTCGTAACAGACCAGGCCTGGCAGGGAGGCCAGCTCCAGCGAGCTGATGATGGAGAGCTGCAGCTTGTTGGTCGTCACTTTTGCGGCCGTTGGACGGACAATCTCTCCGCTGCAGCCGCGGGTCTGGTTGCTCCCCCAGCGCTTCCATGATTTCCGAGCCAATCTGCTGTCTGTGGCCACGCGAAAGAACGCCCAGTACTTTGGGTCCCTGTTCCGGCTTCCGGGCCTTGCAGGAGCGCTTTCTCCATGGAATTCGTGCCTCCCGTCCTGTCTCCTCGACCCCCAGGTGTAGCTGTCAAAGCTGTGCTTCTCGCCTCCTGATGCAGTTGGCCAGGGTCCTTCGGATGCCCCGGGGAAAGACAGGGATGCGCCCCTGGCTCTTCCTCCACCTCTGCCAACGGCTTCGTTGGCTTCCTGGGGTTTTTCATCAAAATCTCTGATCAACTTCTTCTCTTCGGTTCCAGGTGTCCCCAGCAGCCGCTTGGGCACCCTTCGAGATTTCCTGCAGCTTCTGGAAATGCGCGCGGGAGGAAGCGGAGGTGGCCAGGGCGAGGCTGCGCTCTACAGAGATTCTGCAGCCGCCCAGTTCCGAAGCCATCACACCTAATTTTTATTTCTTAAAAGAATTTCTACAAATTAATTAGAAAGAAAAACCCATTCCATAATAAAATGAGCAAAAGGTTTGAAAGGCACTTCACAGAAAACAAATAGGAGCTGGGCGCCAGTTGTGCATGCCTGTAATCCCAGCAGAGGCTGGAGGATCTCGAGTTCAAAGCCAGCCTCAGTCTCAGCAACTTAGTGAGGCCCTAAGCAACTTAGCAAGACCCTGTCTCAACGCAAAAAAAATAAAAAGCCCAGAGCTGGAGCAGTGGCTCAGTGGCATGTGTAAGGTCATGGGTTCAAATCCCAGCCCCACATGTCAGAGCAAGGAAAGCCACATGGAAAACTAAAGATTGATTCTCTCTTCCTCTCTCTCTTTAAAAAAATATAAATAAATAAAATGGGCTGGGTATGTGGCTCAGTGTTTAAGCATCCCTGGGTGCAATCCCTGGTACCCAAAAAAAAGAAAAAGAAAGTGTTAAGGATTCAGAAAGGCCCTGACTTTAATAAGAACCTCACTAACTTCCTCCCTAATCAGTATTCACAAATACTTTTGCTTTGACTCCCTTCTGAATGGAATTCGCAGTGGATAAAAGGATTAGATGGCCGTAGGTAAAACTAACTATTGGTGGATTTGCAGTTTGCTGTTGACGTTTCAAAAGTAAAAGTTAAATCTCAGGTTTGACTGACCTCTAAATCTTCCATGAACATTTCAGTGGTACCTCTCTATTAATGAAGAAGAGTTTCTGAAAATCCCCTTGCTGACAGAATCCTTGTTTCCAGAGACAGAAATTATATTGGTGGCTGGGGGTTGGGCTCTGAGCCATAGATTCCTCTCCCCACTCCCAAAGCAGGCACCAGACCAGATGTTCCCTTTCTCCCTGGAGATAAGGCTTGACTCCCTAGTCTCCCAGCCTGGTTGGGAAGCAGCGGCCACCTCTTGCTCAGGGCTGGGGAGGTCCCAAAAGGCAACTACTCTGTGTCTGCTCTGCCCTTTCTTCAGCTGGGGCATGTGCCGCACTTACTGCTTCTCTTCTGGAAGTCACTGAATTTCCAGGACTCAGAAGTCCAGACTCTTCCAGACATTTCCCTGAGATCAGGTGGTCTGGTAGGGGCAGTCACCTGAGTGTGAAAGACCTGAGCAGTTGCACCACTCAAGGGCTTACCTCTCAGGACCCTCTGCCACCGCCGGGGACAGCTGCTTGACACTTGTCTGACTTCTCATGATGTCACTCTTGGGAGCTTACCCTGGGATTTTTTTTTTTTTTTTAAGAGAGAGGGACAGTGAGGGTGGGGGAGAAAGAATCAATTTTATTTAGTTTTTCATGTGGCTTTCATTGCTCCAACACTTTGTTGTGTATGTGGTGCTGGGGTTGGAACCTGTGTCCTCACTCATGCCAGGCAAACGCCGTAACCGCCGAGCCACTGCTCCAGCTCATGGGAATTTGTTTTCAATTAAGTTAATATTTTGAATGTCTGTTCTAGCCTCAGTGGCTGGTGAGAAGTGTTAGAGGAAATATAGAAGGAGTAGAAATCTTAAATTGAAGAGGTGAGAGGACTTTCCACCAACAACAGCTGTAGAGGTCTTCGCTTCTCAGAGTCACCTATAAGTTGCTACCAAAAAAATGTTTAGCCTATTAGGAGTCAGGCTGTGTTTGACATATATGATATTTTCTGTTTACACCAAACCCGCAAGAAAGGCATAATTATTCCCACTTTATAAACAAAGGAAATGGAGGTTCAAATCCATGCTGGTCAAGGTCACAGAACTGTCAAAACCTGGGTAGGTTGCTGACTCCAGCGCGCTTCCAGGCTGCTTCCAACGGGCAATCCACTTTCAGGCCCTCCCGGTGGGTACAGTGAAGGCCAAAGACAGGCTGTTCTGAATATGCACTTGCTTCGATGCTGGCTCGGTGTGAGGGATCCGTTTCTAGTGCAATACTACTTTTTCAAAACACATTTTCTGAGAGGTCACTGAGGCAGGCTTTGCTGTGTCACGGACCTACAGTTTAGAAACCACTTTTACCCAACATTGCTTTGGAAGTGTTTACAGAAGTCTCCCAAATGTCTGAAACCAGAAATGTCTATTTTTGAGCACACAATTTAAAAACAGCTAAAAGACTGGATGCCAAACTTCAGCTCAGAGCGAATTTTTATGACCTAAGCTGCAAACCTATGAAATTAGGGGTTTAAAATGGAAACGCTGACACACTTTCTGCACTTTGTAGAATGTCAAGGGCTGGTGGGGGTAGTGCTTTCTGCTTGCTACTGCAGGGGCCCCTGCTGCACAAGGAAACTTCCTGTCCAGCTTTCTTTACTTTAAGGCCTCTCGTTCTCTTTCTCAGACTTCCAAAGACTCCAGCCTGGCTAGAAAAGGCAGCTCCGAAACAGGCCCATCTGGAGGTGCTCACATCCCTGGCTGCAGAGCCTAGGGTGGGAAGGCCTCGGTGTTTTCAAAGTTACCTGGTGCTGCCCTGGACTGCTGTCTACCAGGCCCTCCTAGACTCAAACCTTCAAGAGAAGCACTGAGAAGCACTGCATAGAACTCAGTTCCTTCAGAGCCAGCCACCGCCTTCCTGAGTCCCTCCCATGAGTGTTGAAAGGAACCTTTCCTGAGGCATCCAGGGTGCCTCCGTGGCTTTTAGCTAGTGCTGGGTTTGCATCCTATTAAAAGCTTTTTTCTAGCTGGGACTGGTGGGACATGCTGGTAATCCCTGGAGGAGCCCAAGTTCAAACCAGCCTCAGCAACTTAGTGAGACCCTGTCTCCAAATAAAACATGAAAAGGCCTGGGGATGTTGCTCAGTGGTTAAGCACCCCTGAGTTTAATATCTGGTACCAAAAACAAACCAACAAACAAACCCAAAACAAAAAATCCCTTTCTTTCATGGCAGCAAAGAGACAGGTATTACCTGCCTCCTGAAAATTGCCTCAAACTTACCTACCTGGAGGAATTTATTTTTTAAAGAGAGGACATTGTGTGTGTGTGTGTGTGTGAGAGAGAGAGAGAGAGAGAGAGAGAATCAATTTCATTTAGTTTTTCATGTGGCTTTCGTTGCTCTGACACATTGTTGTGTACGTGGTGCTGGGGTTCGAACCCAAATACCACTCCAGGCCCTCAAGGGATGTTTTTTAGATCAGAGGCATAATATAAGCAAAGTGCCTGGCACTCCCTAGGTGAGTTTTGGATGAAGGTAGGGCTCTTTTCTACCTGGAAGCAGGAGTTGAGAGGACTGCACACGAGGGAAGCCAAGGGAGAGGAGGATGGAAATCGATGACCTCAAAATTACGTTTTATTTGCATTGTGCTTTATAGTTTATGGTCTCATAACTGACCAAAGCAACCCTATGAGGTAAACTAAATCTATTTTCAGTGCTGAGGCTTAAAGAAGTGAAGCGACTTGGCCAAAGTCACTGTAGGCAGTGAATGAAAGGTCAGGGTGTGAAGCGTGTGCGGACCTTGAGTTGGGTGCTCTTTTCACTCTTTCATAGACTTCATGGAGCTGGAAGGAATGGGGATGGTGGCGTCCTCATTACCTTATGCATTCTTAATTTAAAAGACTGATTTTATGCCTTTAAAACAATGGCTCGCTGCAGGGCGCGATGGTGCATGCCTGTAATCCCAGTAACTTGGGAGGATGAGGCAGGAGGATCTCAAGTTTAACACCAGCCGGAGGCTGGCAATACGACTCAGTGGTTAAGAGCTCCCAGGTTAAACCCCTGGCACCCCCCAATAAAAAGAAAGAAAGAAAAAAAATAGCTCACTATATGCAGAAAGTACCACCAAGAACCCCAGAAAGAAGTTTGGTATTGGTATAAGCAAAGCTCAAATGAGTGCATTAATTTTTCATGTGTGAGTGGCACTAGGGACTGAACCCAGGTGCTTGTACGTGCTAGGCAAGCATTGCACCACTGAGTAACACCCCTAGCCAAGGGTATTAATTTGACAATGGAATTGAGTATTGAGATTTCCTTTTTTTTTTTTTTTTTTTAACCCTGGGGCACTCTGTCTCTGAACTATAACCTCAGCTGCTTTTTTCTTAATTTTTGTATTTTGAGACAAGGGCTCACTGAGTTGCTGATGTTGGCCTTGAATTTATGATCCTCCTGCCTCAGCCTCCCAAGTTGCTGGGATTACAGGCCTGTACTGCTGCCTGCCGCAAAGATGCTGACAGTTTTCTGTGATTAGTGAACATCATTTGAACAACATACACCCATGAGGAATATAAGATAGCCGGGGACACAGAAGGACAGCAGTGTCCTACCAGACCATTCTGGTCAGAAGTGCTCCGGGAGAGAGACATCCCTAGTACTTCATTGTAAAACTATTGGTGGCAAGTATCAGATCTGCACTATTTATTATTATAAGTAGTGTTTATAGATTTGTTTAAATGAACTATTTGATAAAACAGGGCTTATTCTATAATATACATTTAGTCATTACACATTTAGTCAATCCATTAAAAGGATTAGTCGATCCTCTTAAAAGTCTTTATGAAGTCTTGGGTTCAAGCAAAGCTCTTTTAGCAATCAATGATACTTGGACCACATGGATTCCAGCTCATAAGTGGTCAAGACTGTGACATCCAAAATTGGCGGACAGGATAAACAGCCCAGAGTAGTGCCTGACGAAGGACATACGCACCAGCAACTGCGCATATTAGGATATTGTTTGTGTTATTTTTTTATGCCATGGCCTTTACAACATTGCCTTTCCATCTTGGGATTTTTCTTCTATTTTAAAGAGGGAGAGAGAGAGAGAGAGCGAGAGAGAGAGAATGAGAAAGAAGGAATCAATTTTTATTTATTTTTTCATTGGCCTTCATTTCTGCGACTCTTACTTGTGTACGTGGTGCTGGGCTTTGAACCCAGGTCCTCACACTTGCCAAGCAAGTGCTCCAACTGCTGAGCCACCACTCTGGCCCCCCGCGTCTTCCTTTTATGGGTGGGAAACGATAGCCAAACCCCATCTCTCAGCTGCTCATGGTTGGCCCTCTGTGGTCCTCTGTTACTCCTTGCCTAATATATTCCATAATTGATCCCTTTAGGTCCCATATCTCACCTGAGCCAGTAAGCAATTTAATCTAACTGGAAACACAGTTAAAAACCAAGAGGAAAGGGGAAAAATGAAAGGCGAAGGAAAGAAAGAGACACACCGGTTGTGTGTGTAGGCCTCCAGTAGACTTTATGCTAATTTCTTCATCTAGTTGCTGGAATTCTATGAGATGGGTTTTATTTTCTCTACTTTGGAAATGATGAATCTGAGTTTCAGAGAGATGGAGGAACTTACCCAAGGTCACACAGTTAATAACGAGAAGAATTAAGAGTCAGACTTTCAGGGCTGGAGCTCAGTGGTTGCGGGGCTTGCCTGGCATTCACAAGGATGCCGGTTCGAACCCCAGCACCACATAGACAACAAAGTGTCACAAAATGAGCAATGAAAGTCACATGAAAGACTAAATAAAATTGATTCTCTCTCTCTCCCTCTCCCTCTCTCTCTTTAAAAAAAAAATTCAGACTTATGTTTATATGACCACAAAACTTCTTTCTTTCCACTGTGCAACACTGTCTCTGAAAAGTTTTCTAAAAGTAAGACCTGTGCTACAAAGTCTGAGTGCAAATGACGTGATAACGTGCAGGTGGCCCTTCACTTGGGATGGGTTCCATCCCATAACCCAGTCTAAGTTGAAACTTGACAACTTAAAAATACATTTGATATGCCTCACCTACCAAATGCCACAGCTCAACCTAGCCAGCGTAAAGGTACTCAGGACACTTACGTTAGCCTACAGTTGGGCAAAATAATCTAAAGAAGGTTGTTTTATGATAAAGTGTTGGATATCTCATTTATTGAATACCTGTATCAGAAAGAATGAAAGAAAGAAAGAGAAAGAAAGAAAGAAAAAAAGAAAGAAAGAAAGAAAGACAGAAAGAAAGAGAAAAGAAAAGAAAAGAAAAAAATCCTGGCTTCACAGAACACTGTAGAGTGCTGGTTCTTCCACTCCTGGTTATGTGGCTGGCTGGGGACCGCTGCTCCCTGCCGCTGTGCAGCCTCCCCGAGATAGTACGGTACTGCAGAGCTCTAGCCCAAGAAATGATCAAAATTTAAAACCTGAAGCACAGTTTCTAACGAATGTACAAATGCATGTTGGGGTTTTTTTTTTTTTTTGAGAGAGAGGGATAGAGAGAGAAAGAATCAATTTTATTTATTTAGTTTTTTCATCTGGCCTTCGTTTCTCCGACACTTCTTTGTGTACATGGTGCTGGGGTTCGAATCCCGGTCCTTGCACATGCCAGGCAAGCGCTTCAACCACTGAGCCCCTTCGCCAGCTTTTTGCACCATTGTAAAGATGAAAAACTCTAAGTTGGCACCATCTGTATTCTACTCCCACAGTGAGTGGAGCTCATGTAGAACTTGGTTGCTTTTATTTTACACATGATCATAAGTCACGGATAGGTCTTTACTGAGGCCAGAGATGGTTAGAAAGAAATAGCATATTAAAAGCTGGGAGATGGTTTTTTTGCGAGCAAGTATGCTGTTTATAGCGAAAAGAGTCAGGTGACAGCTTGATAAAAAGAAAATCACATTAAAAAGCAGACCTAAGAATAAACACTTAAAAATGAATAAATGATTTGCATTAAGCAATGCTAATACTAATAACTGCTATCATTTAAGTGGCACCTACTAAGTGTCAGGCTCTGTGCTAGATGCAATCATTTTTAAAACTCAGATTTCTACTTCTGTTTGTTCCCAGTGAAGTGCTGTGTAAGATTTCATTTGTAAAAGGCATCTTGGAGATAAAAATGTACTTTAAAAATAACCAAGTTCTCTCACCTAATCCTCACATCAACACGGTTTAGGTTGGTTCTGTCACTCCTACTTCACAGATGAGAAGTCGGAGCTATTAACAGCGGGAGCCAGTATTCCAAGGCAGCTCTGTTGACTCCAGAGCCTTTCCACCGTCCTGCTGCTCACTTTTACAGGGACGGCTCCAGGTCATTAATAGAAGGTTAACTTCTAACTGTTTAAGAAGCCAGGGGAATCTGTTGGTGAAGCCAGGGTTAAAGTATACTCTCATAGCAAGCACTCAGCTCTCTAGAACAACCGGATAATGACAATCAAAATCCTTACACCTTTTCCAACTTTACTGTGATTTTGATACTTTTGTCTTTCTTGTAGATGGTCTTTTGTGGTCACCAATTTAGCAAGGATTTTCTCACTAACCCAGAGAATGGTATGGATTCTCAGTTTGAGAAGGTGATGTCTGCCTTCATGGTAATGATTTGATTGAACCCCAGTTCATCGGTGGAATCTGCACAAGCACATGAATATAATTTATGAATTGGTATTCAAGAAAGCATACTTTTGATGAATCATAATCTGTGGGTTGCAAAACGGGGTCTTTCATGAGATCTTCCTAATGATATTGTAGGAGGCGAAAGTAGTAATAAATCATCCCTCAAATCCCTTAAAGGTTGAAAGGTAAGTAGTAACTAGTCATCTCCAGAACTCATTGGATTTACAAGTTTATCCTTGAATAGGTTCATGACTGGGGGTGGACCTCATTAATCTTAATCATATCAATCTGAGTACCTAGTAAATCGAGGGCAGCAATGGCTATCAGAGACAGTCAGGGCATACTTCAGACAAGAATGCACTCACTTCTTAGACACACATACCCAGGCCAGATAACAGCCCGGGATTCAGGAGAGATTGGCTGGAGACACAAGGAGTCTTAATAAAGACAATAGCTAAAGAGGAGATCCCAGAACCAACCACACAGCTAATAAAACTACAGAGGTTCAGGGTCAGACCAGAGTTAACTGCAGAGTCATCCAGAACATTACTGGCTCTATTAAAAAAAAAAAAAAAAGCAACAGAAACCTCCGTGTGCAACAAGTGGCCAATTTGGAGTAATAATGCGTAGACTGTAATTGTGTTTGCAGACATAGCCAGATATCATCAAGTTCAGCTAGAACTCTGGTCTGAGTATTCCATTTAGATGTGGGGAGATCAACACGAGATGAAGGGAAAAAGTGGGGAAGATAAGGAGAAGTCACAGGGTGTGGGTGGATTTCTGCATTGGTTGAAAAGTCTAAACTCCAAGTTTAGATTGACCTGACCAGAGAAGCAGAGTCATTTGTCACACAGTACAGGGACATAACAGCTGGATTAGAATTTTTACATTATTTTTAACCTTGTGAAACATGAAAACTTGATAGGAAATTTCAGGGTAGATAGTCTCTTACCAAATTTCTTCTAGAGACTGGGCGTAATAGTGCATGCCTGTAATCCCAGTGACTCAGAAGGCTGAAACAGGAGGATCACAGGTTCAAGGCCAGTCTCAGCAACTTAGTGAGGCTCTGAGCAACTTAACATGAGACCTTGTCTTTATTAAAAAATAATAAAGGTCTGGGGATGTGGCTTAGTGGTTAAGTGGCCCTGGGTTCAATACCTAGTATCAAGAAAAAAAAACACATTTAATTCATCTTTGTTTTCCCTACAAAAATCTAGGACAAAAACACACAGTAGGCTCTCACTAAACCCACCACCACTACACGGAGAAGTCATTGTTACCACTAACTGAACCCCTCCAAAATTTCAAACTATGAAGAATAGGACTTAAAACCGACAAAGTCCTTGTGATATACAGAAAGACCACAACACATGGCATGATAACCTCTACCAGGTGACTTGATCCCAGCCAGGCTTGATTTAGTGAGGTTTCAGATTTGGATGTTAATTCCTCCCTGTCCAGGACTTAAGTCCCTCCCTCCCTCCCTTTTATTTTAAATAAATATAATTTTTATATTTTTATTTGCAGATATTTATTGCAAATTTATTGGAAGTAGAATTGATTTTTGTTTATTGATTGTGTATCCTGAAACCTTGCTGAACTTGTTTATTAGTTCTAATAATTATTTAGTGAATTCCTTGGAATGTTCTATATAGATCATGTCATTAGCAAATAGTTAGATTTACTTCTTCTCTCCTATTTTTTGGAAGAGTTGGTGAAGAATTGGTTTTAATTCTCTTTGCATGTTTGGTAGAATTCTCCACTTGAGAAGTCTGGTTCTGGGCTCTTTGTGGGTAGTTTTTGTTGTTGTTGTTTTTATTTTATTTTATTTTATTTTGGTACCAGGGATTGAACCCAGGGGCATTTGATCACTGAGCCACATCACCAGCCCTTTTTATTTTTTATTTGAGACAGGGTCTCACTAAGTTACTCAAGTCCTCACTAAGTTGCTGAGGCTGGCTTTGAACTTGTGATCCTCCTGCCTCAGCCTCCGGAGCTGCTGGGATTGCAGGTATGCGCCACTGCACCCAGCTTAGTTTTCCAATTATTAATTCAATCTCCATTTGTTACAGGTTTATTCAGATTGTCTTTTTTCTTCTTTAGTCACTTTTGGTAATTTGTGTTTCTAGAAACTTCTCCATTTCATTTAGATTGTCTAATTTAGTGGCATATGATTGTTCATAGTATTCTTTTATAATCCCCTCTTTTTTTTTTCTGATTCTAGTAATTCGAGTCTTCTTTCTTTTTTCCCTTGGTTAATGTAGTCAAAGACTTGCTAATTTTTGTTGATCTTTTAAGAAAACTAATTTTTTGTTTCCTTAATGTTCTCTATTTTTGTATTTTTTATTTCATGAATTTTGCTTTAATCTTTATTTCCTTCTTTCTGGTTGCTTTATGTCTAGTTTTCTCTTCTTTTTCTAGTATTTTAAGGTAGGAGATTGGGTTATGGCTTAGAGATTTTTAAAATATACGTTTATAACTATAAGCTACCCTCTAACCATTGCTTTATCTGCATCCTATAAGCTTTTTTTTTTTTTTTGAGAGGACGGTGAGAGAGACAGAGAGAATCAATTTTTTTTTTAAGAGAGGGACAACTTGGAGGCATAGGGAGGGGGATGGGGAGGGTGTAGGAAGAACTTCTAGAAGACTGGAGGGTGGGAATTTGGGGGAATCATCTCAGAAGGAGATCTCTGTCCTCCACGAGATATCCATTTAACTCAGGGGTTCTTCTGGGGGAAACAGCAACAGAGGGACCCAAGCTGGGCATCCATGATATGGCATTAGCCCTGGATAACTAAGTATATATACATTGGTTCTTGAATGCTTAATAATGTTTCCCCTTCAATTGTATCTCTATATCCATCTAATTAAAAAAATTGTTTCTATCACAAAAAAAAGAGAGAGGGACAGTGAGAGAGACAGAGAAAGAGAGAAACAACTTTTAGTTTTTCACGTGGCCGCTGAGCCACCACTCCAGCCCGGAGAGAATCAATTTTTATTGAGTTTTTCACATGGCTCTGGTTGCTCTGACAGTTGTGTATGTGGGTGCTGGGGTTTGAACCTGAGTCTTGCGCATGCCGGGCAAGTGCTGTAACCGCTGAGCCACTGCTCCAGCCCTCCATCCTGTAAGTTTTAATATGCTATGTTTTCATTTTCATTCATTTCAAAGCATTTTGAATTTCCCTTTTGGTGTTTTCTTTGGCCCATTAGTTATTTAGTGATATATTAACTTCTTCGTAATTTTAAGTTCCCCAAATTTGTGTTTTTAAATTTTGTCTCATTATGGTAGCACATTCTTCAGATTATTTTTATTCTTTTCCATTTACTGAAGCTCATTTTATGTTCTAGCATATGGTCTATCCTGGTCATTTTTTTTTTAATTTGCAGCTGAAGATTCCTCAGGTCATGAAGAATCCTAATATGATAGAAAAAAGTACTGTTCATTTGGCCTTAAAACCAGCTTTTCTACTTCTAACAATATGGCTTTGGAAAGTCTATTTCCTTCTCTGAGATTCAGTGTCCCTATTTGTATAAAGAGGAATAGTTTAGACTACAGGACTTTTAAGGCTACAGGACTGGTTTTAAACTCCAATTCTCTCACGAGCTTGAATAAATCCCTTAATCCCTCTGAAGCAAAGTTTCCTTATCTTTAAAATGGAGATAAAAACACCTCAATTTGGGACTGGGAGTGTGGCTCGGTGGTACAGTTTATATGCAGGAGGCTCTGGGCTCAGTCCCCAGCACCACAGAAACAAAAACCTCAATTTGTAGAGTTGTTTTTGGAAGAGAATACCATATGTACTATTACCATCATGTTGTTGTAGTACCTTAATAAGTGAGTTCTTTTATTTTCATCATTATTATGATTGATTGTCAATTTGATCTATAATCCAGGGGAGAGATATGGTCAAAATAACCAAGGAAACCCAAAATGCCCAAGAAGTATTAGGACACATTAGGTCCTAAGTCTAGCCCCCCCAAATCCCCTTTCATTTTAACTGCATTGACAACCAAATTTGTACGAGCTCTCTGTGTTCAGTGAATGTACCTGAGCAAGAGGAAAACAAGGTGGATTTTGAAATCTACCAGGAAAGAAAAAAAGAAGAAATTATTTTTTTTAAGAGAGAAGGACAATGAGAGGAAGACAGAAAGAGAATTAATTTTATTTAGTTTTTTATTTGGCTTTTGTTGCTCAGACACTTCGTTGTGTACGTGATGCTGGGGTTCAAACCCACATCCCTGCGAATGCAAGGAAAGCACCCGAACTGCTGAGCCACTGCTCCAGCCCCAAGAAGAAATTCTTGACAGGATCATGCATGTAGGTATAAAGTCTGCCATACAGGAGTGTAGATACAGGAGTGTAGTTAAATCTGACCGTAGAACTTAAGCCGGGTGGCAGGAGATGTAACTCATTGGTAGAGCCTGAGTCCTTGGTATTCATCCCCAACACTGCAAAAACTAAAAGAAGAACTAAGCGGAGTACCAGATTTGGAGAGTATATATATATCCCCCCCCAAAGAACAAAAGGAAAGTTCATCCGAAGCTTGCTGAGGTTACTTAGCTACTGCGACCTGAACAATCAGTTCAGGTCTGAAGAGTGATTGTAGGTTATTCCTCTTGGGTAGAATACCTGAAAACCACTGATACAAGATTTGGCAGAGAATGGACAGGGGAGTGGCAGACATTACTTTGAGCATTTAAACTGCATTTCTCTAAAGAAACCTGGCTCTCAGATCTGCTACAAAATATGACCACAGTCCTAATTGGGGTGGTGAGTGAGCAGGAAGGAGCTGAAGAAATTACCTCCACATTCACACTCTCATTCTTTCCAAAGATGAAGACTGTGAACGACTCCAGAATCTCAATTAGACCTTGTGTTGGCAATCTAAGAAAGCAGCCATGGATCATTTATTCCTGGTCAAGAATCCACGAGGAGTCCCCTAGGTGTCCCATGCCACATCCCAGAGAACAGCAAATTTACTAGAGGAATTGGCAGCTCTTCCAAACCTCTCCGCTGGACCAGGACTACAAAATTGTAGCAGCCACAATGCTTTCCTTGGACCAGTCTGTGAGTTTTTATTAGCTTTTTGCTGTTTTTCTAGGTTAAACTCATTGGAAATTGGATTCTCTTTAAAAAGAAGTCTATTTTGGTTGAGAATACAGAGCATGTGGAATAATCAAGTCAGGTAATCTCTGGGGCTGTGGACCTAGAATTCTCTGCCCACGATGCATCATATTTAGCTTTTATTTTTGGTGGAAGGCTAGTCTAAGAAATTGTATGGAAGAATAAACTGACAAAGACAATCCTTGGAAGAATAGAAGTGATGTCTGATTTAGCTATCCAGTGAACCTTGAGGATGCCGACTTTGTCTTTCTTGCATGTTTTAAATTGACAGGTGTTTCCAGAAAAACGAGTTATGTTTATTTAAGGCCAGTTTTGGAATCCAGTAAAAAGACTGAAACTCTTGGCTCTCAGATGCAGCATGATTTTGGATTTTTTCTCTCTACTACATTAACCACACATTCCTTAAAGAGTACTTAGCGTCCTGGGAAGGATGTAAAATGTCAACACTGAACTAAGATCACAAAATTCCTGGAATCATAGCAAACATGTTTTTAAGGATCAAACTGAAGATGTGCAAATTAAAAACAATACTTGAAACATACTCTCAGCATTTCAGTTCATCCTAAAAACTCAACTATTACAAAAAACCAGGGCAACGGCACCTCCCACCCTTCCTAGGTCCTCCTCTGAAGAACTCGGGCACTTTCCAGACATGACTTCATTGGCTCTCCTGGTAACTAACAGTGCAGGAGAGCAGAGTGGTAGCTATTCTCCTGTATTACATATCGAGAAAAAGCAGCTTAGAAGAGAAAGTTTGCCAGCGTCCTACAGGACGTGGGGCCAAAGTGTCCAGGTGCCTCATGTCCTCTGTTTGCAAAGTCCACAGAATGTGAAAACTGGGACATAGACACCTCCAGTGAAGTAGCTTGCAATCTTTTAGATTTTATAAGCAAGTAAAATTTCAAAACATTTAAAAGATTAATTCTCAATTTTTTTTAAAGAGAGAGGGAGAGTGAGAGAGTGAGAGAAAGAGAGAATCAATATTATTTAGTTTTTCACTAGCTTTCGTTGCTCCAACAAACACTTCGCTGTGTACGTAGTGCTGGGGTTTGAACTTGGGTCCTTGTGCATGCTGGGCAAGCCCCATAACCACTAAGCCACCACTCCAGTCCCTAATTCTTAAATTTTGCAAAAAAAAAAAAAAAAGTATATCAGAAAAACACTATTATCTCCTGAAAGAAGGGATATTAACCTCAGAATAAACAATAGTCCTTAAAATGAACCACATGCATTGCCTACACACAAATACACTGTATTTTTCTCTTTTTATCATCACAGACCAACATCAGAACAAGAGTAAACATATAGGAATTTCGCCTACACCTTTACTTCACTTATGAGAAAATTAAGACCTGGAAAAGGAAGTCGGGCTGCCAGATAAAATACAGGACACCCAGTTAAATTTGAATCGCATGCAATATTTGAGACATACTTATACTAACTAATAATTCGTTGTTTATCTGAAATTCAAATTTAATGGGAACCCTACATTTTTATTTGCCAAGCCTGGCAACCCTTAAAGGAAGTGACTTCTGGTTATTTGACTTGAAGTAACTGTTGCTTAATGGTAGAATTAGAAGGAGAAGTTGATTTTGATTCCAGTGGGTTTTTTTTAAAACTATATATACTGTTACCTTTTTATACCTCATAGTCCTGCTCTAATTCAGCACAATCCATCAATCACAGTAATTCATTGCTTAGGTGCCTACCAACTTTAACCCCACCCTCAAATACTAATTCTATTTCTTTTCTTTTTAAAGAGAGGGACAGTGAGAGAGAGAGATAAAGAGAATCAATTTTATTGAGTTTTTCATGTGGCTTTTGTTGCTGTGAGACTTCGTTGTGTATGTGGTGTTGGGGTTTGAACTTGAGTACTCGCTTATGCCAAGCAAGTGCTGTAACCACTGAGCTACTGTTCCAGCCCCAATTCCATTTTTCTTAATTCTAGTACTTTCTTTAGATACCAAAGTTTCGTCTTCCTTTATAGCTTCACTATAAAATTTTTTTTTTAAAGAGAAAGGGGGAGAGAGAGAGAGCAAGAAAGTAACAATTTTACTTAGTTTTTCATGTGGCTTTTGTTGCTCCTACACTTTGTTGCATATGTGGTGCTGGGGTTTGAATCCACGTCCTTGGGCATGCCAGGCAAGTGCTGTAACTGCTGGGCCACTGCTCCAGCCTACTATTAAAAATTATTAAGGATCCCAAAGAGTTCATAACGCTTGTATCTATCAGTATTTACTGTAGTGCTAGAAGTTGAAATTGAGAAATATTTTTAAAAATGCATTAATTCACTTAAAAATAATAATTACAAGAGCATTACATGTTAGTATACCAATTTTATTTTATTTTCATTTTTGTAGTATTGGGGATTGAACCCAAGGCTCCATGCATGCTAGGCTAGCACTCTACCGCTGAGCTGCATCTCCAGTCCACTCCATTTTTTATTGTTTTGAGACAGCATCTAAATTGCCCAGGTTGGCCTCGAATTTGTGATGCTCCTGCCTCAGCCTCCTGGAGTGGTTGGGATTACAGGCATACGCCACTATGCTGACTCAACATATTTATTTTTTAAATTATATTTTCAAAACAAAAAGCAAGAGAAGTGGTAATGGGCATCATCTACTATTTTTGCAGATCTCCTTAATGTCTGGCTTAACAGAAGACAAGGGATTCTGATATCTGCATCGTCCTCATGTGATCTGCTGGGAAATGTCATTTTGGTTGAATAGGAGGAAAACGCAGTCTCATTCAGAAATGCCAAAATGTGGTCAAAGAAGGAAAAGCCATTTCAAAAGTAGCCTTTGGAGACAATTGTGGCTTTTTTTTTCTTTTAATGCTACACCAAAAAGAAAAAAACTGGCAAGTGGTAAGTTTGTCAAAGTCTAGCTGAGTGTAGAATCCGATACACTTTGACTGGAGATTTGCCTATGGATGGTTTTGTAACATCATCCATTATTAATTCGGAACACTGAGTTAGGCAGATCTTCCAAATGTTGACACATTTCATTATACAATATCAAAAAATTCACATTTGTGAATTTTATCACACCAATGCGATAAAAGTATCTTGAAGTTTTCCAGAATTCTAGTTTTGCTCAGAAGCTGGAGTTTGATCATTGGCAACAGGCCCCCTCTGCTGCCACTGAGAAAATGTCTACCAAACCAGAGTGAGCGCATCTTGCGTGTCGGTCATTTTTCAAGTAAGGATCAGGATCTGTGAAGATGGCAGCTTGGTCAGTTCACAACTCGGGCAGCTGCACAGCACCGTTCCGAAGGTGGTGCTGCATTTTGGTCTGCAGCAGAAGTGTCGTGGGTACACCTCCCATTTGGTCACACTGGCCATGAAGAAGTCCAGTATCAAGAGTTGAGATTTAATAAAATAAATACTTGTTATTTACTCATCGGGTGTATTCTCCGACAAAACTGCAAGTTTTGATTTGTGGTTTTGTTTCTGTTAATGTGAGCTCGTTGGGCCAGAGCAGTGGCTCAGCGGTTTCAGCGCTTGCCTGGCAAGCACGAGGACCCGGGTTCAAACCCCAGCACCGCATACACAACTGAGTGTTGGAGCAACTAAGGCCATGTGAAAAACTAAAGTTGATTCTCTCTTTCTCTGTCTCTCTCACTGTTCCTCTCTCTCTTAAAAAAAAAAAAGTGAGCTCGTGATGGTAAAGAAGCTCTGACTACTACAGTTTCGTGATAATGGTTTCACCTACCGATGCTTTTCGGCTGTCAGTGCAAATGTAAAAATAGTGGAAAATGCAAATAATGTCTTTGTATTTTTAAGAAAATTATTCTGGGGGCTGGATTAGTGGCTCGGTGGTTACAGTGCTTGCCTGGCATGCGCGAGGACATGGGTTCAAACCCCAGCACCACACACACAGCTAGGTGTCAGAAAAACGAAGCCAGATGAGACAAATAAATAAAATTCATTCTCTCTCGCTCTCTCACTCTCACTCTCTATCTTTTTTAATAAAGAGAGAGGGACAGTGAGAGAGAGAGAGAGAGAGAGAATCAATTTTATTTAGTTTTTCCTGTGGCCTTCATTGCTCCGAGACTTCATTGTGTACGTGGTGCTGGGGTTTGAACTTGCGTCCTTGTGCATGTGGGGCAAGCACAGTAACCACCACCCAGCCACTGCACCAGTCCCTCCCTCTCTCTCTTAAAAAAATAAAAGAAGAAGAAGAAAGAGAAGAAGAAGAAAGGAAAGAAGAAGAAAGAAAAAGAAGAGGAAGAGGAAGAAAGAAGAAGAAGAAAAAGAAGAAGAAAGAAAGAAAGAAAGAAAAGGAGGAGGAGGAGGAGGAGGAGGAGGAGGAGGAAGAGGAGGAGGAGAAGGCTGTGGCCTTCTTCGAGAAACCTAGACAACCTAGTCTCTGAACTGCTCCCAAACGCATGTTGTTCCTTGGCCCTTAACCGCTATGTGGTCTTCATGTTTCTACTGAGCCCTTACCTCCTCTGTGAAGCTTTCTCAACTCCCCTAAGACTATTTTCACAGGATTGTGCTTATCATCTTGGGAAAGGTTAGGGGGGGTTGGTGCCTACTTATTTCAAGCATCCCACAGGGTTTTTAACATTCAACATTCACAAAAGCTGTGTGAGATAATTTTATAGATGAGGAAATCAGAATTTGAAGAGGTTGAATAATGTAGCTAATCCGAGAAACTCTGGATTTTAAAACAAACTCTCAGTGGGGTGCCAGGGTGCACTCCTATAATCTCAGCAGCTCCAGAGGCTGAGGCAGGAGGATCACAAGTTCAAAGCCAGCCTCAGCAACTTAGCGAGGACTTGAGTAACTTAGTGAGACCCTGTCTCAAATAAAAAATAAAAAGGGCTGGGGATGTGGCTTAGTGGTTAAGCACCTCTGGGTTCAATCCCTGGTATCACAAAACAAACGAACAAAAACAAAATAAAACATAGGCTCTTTGCCCTTAATTATGGGTTAGTTTTCTATTGCTTAGGGAAATTAGATTTAGTTAAAATTTCTCTCATTTTCATACCATTTATAGAGGGGTTGAAGTCACTGATCTCTTTGGTTCTTTTTAGCATTAAAATTTTAAGAGTTTATTATGATTCATGGTTCTTTATAGAGTCACTGACCATTTATTTGGCAATTTACATAAGCATTATTTTCTACACTTTTCTGAAAGAGGTTGCAGCAGAGAGGCTGTAATGGAGATGGGGTAGGGGAGGAGCAGAGACAGGGGGAGGAGTCTGTCAGGGTATGAACCCTCAAAAGAGAATATTCAGCCCATCTAAAGAAATCATCAAATTGCTAGAAATTGATATTCAAAGTCGTACTACTAGAAAAGCTGGGAATAAGTGTACTTTCAAAGTCTAAGGCCATTGGGCTGGAGCGGTAGCTCAGCGGATACAATGCTTGCCTGGCATGTGTGAGTATTTGAGTTCAAATCCCAGCATCACATACACAATGAAGTCTCAAAGCAATGAAAGTCACATGAAAAACTAAATACAATTGATTCTTTCAAAATAAAAAAAACCCTAAACTGAATAGAATTGATTCTTTCTCTCTCTCTCACTGTCCCTCTCTCTTTAAAAAACAAAACAAAACATCTAAGGCTGTAATTTTGAAGAAAAACAAAATGAGAAAATTTGTACCACTGAAAATTAAAATTTATTACAAAACTATAGAGATTAAGTCACAAAAAGTATAACCTAGAAAGAAAAATATAAATTTGACTATTTGAAAAGTTAAGCTTTCAGTTTACCAATTATTATAACATAGAAATGGCAAGAAGGCACCTAGGAAAAGATATTTGAAATACATACAATTAACAGAGGGTAAGTGCTCAGGATACACAAAGAATTTCTTATTGCCAGGTGTGGTGGTGCCCATCTGTAATCCCAGTGGCTCAGGAGGCTAAGGCAGGAGGATTGCAAGTTCAAAGCCAGCCTTAGCAACTTAACCCTGTCTCAAAATAAAAAATAAAAAGGGATGGGGATGTGGCTCAATGGTTAAGCACCTCTGGGTTCAATCCCTGGTACCAAAAAGCAAACAAACAAAGAAACAACAAATGAAGAAAGAAAAAGAATTTCTATAAATATGTAAAAAAAAAAAAAAAGACCATCCCCCAAAAGACACAAGAAGTATAAATGTAAATTTCACAGAAGATGAAACACAAGTAGTCAATAAATAAATGGATACTAAACTTCAATAAGGAAACAGGGAAATTACATATTTTGCATCCACCAGATTAACAAAAGTTAAAAAACCTTGCAGTGCTTTGTTGGTGAGATGATGAAGCAGAACCTGATGATGAAGATGTGATTCTGTCTGACCATTTTAGAGAATAAATTGTTAATAAATGGGAAAAGTGAATATGCACGTAGGCGGGGGCCCACCAGGTCCACTTTGGGGGTACGGCCTAGAGAAATTCTTATACATGTGCACAGAAAAATATATACAAGAATTTTCACAGTAGCAATGTTAACAGTAGCAAAAGATACTAGACAGACTAAATGCTCACCAACCGGACATTCATAGAGATTGTGGTGTAACCAGGCCATGTAATTCCATGCCACAGTGAAAATCAGAGCTACATGTGTCAGGTGGGCAAATCGCAGACACAAAACGGGGAGAGAGAAAAACAAGGTTTTTCTGTTTGTTTGTTTTTTGTTTTTTTTTTAAGAGAGAGGGACAGAGAGAGAGAGAGAGAGAAAGAGAGAATCAATTTTTATTTAGATTTTCGTGTGGCTCTCGTTGCTCTGAGACTCCATTGTGTATGTGGTGCTGGGGTTCAAACCCACGTACTTGCACATGCCAGGCAAGCACTGTAACCACCAAACCACTGCTCCAGCCCCCAAAAGCATGTTTAATACACACAGTATAATAATAATATTTAGGGTCTGGAGTGGTGGCTCAGTGTAGATCGCTTGCCTGACATGTGCGTGGACCCAGGTTCAAACCCCAGCACCACGTATACAACTTCGTGTCGGAGAAACAAAAACCAGATGAAAACATAAAATTAGCTCTCTCTTTCTCTTTAAAAAATAATATTTATATAAAGATTTTTAAAGTGAATATTAATATTAAATATTAATAAATACATAGTAAAATGTACAGAAATGCCTGGAAATGATAAGTACCAGATTACCCCATCTAAGGGACAGAAGGGTGTACTGGGGAGGCTTTGATTTTATTGCTAATGTTTAAATTCTTCTTTTTTAAAGAGAGTGGGAGAGTGGAGAGAGACAGGCTCAATTTTGTTTAGTTTTCCGTGTGCCTTTCGTTGTTCCATGACTTCGTTGTGTACGTGGGGCTTGAACTCGTGCATGCCAGGCAAACACCGTAACTGCTGAGCCAAGGCTCCAGCTCAACATTTACCTTCTTAAGTTAGGAAGTAGGTAGAGAGGTGTTGGTTGCGTTAAATTTTTTTAGGCAATTTTGTGCATATCACAGTATTTTTTTTCCCAAAAACTCAAGGTCATATGTTTAAAATAAAGTCATCCTTTTAGTATACCAAAGTTATTTTTTTCTGAGCAGTCAAGAATAGTCTACGTTTAGAATACTGGATTTTAGCCGTTGGATTAGTTTAAGGCATAGTTGCAGGCAAAACAACCCCGCGATTCATTCTCAGCAGTTGAGTTTCACATTCCATGCCTTCTGGATTAAAACAATACAATACAGATTTCAGCTTATGCTACAGGAGGTCAAAGGAAGAAAAAAAAAAGATACCTGGAAAATAGCATGGGAAACAGACCCCGTATGCACTCAGTTTATTTGTTCAGGCTCATAGCAAGGAGTCAGGGAAACACGAAAATAGCTTGGTCATAAATTGTCATGTAAAAGACAAAGAGAAACTCTGGAATATTATGAAACTATAAATTACTTCTGCTGAAAGGGTAGAATTTGCAGTATTCCCTTAACCGAGGTTTCACCTCCCCACTTTTGACAGAATAACTCCTGTTCTTTGGAGAAAAACACATGAAATAAATGTAAAACTCGAGAGGGAAATCATCTAATATGTACACCACCTGCCTAATAAAATGAGAATAAATTTGGGTTTTTGGCTAAGTAGATTTGCTTATGTTTTAACTTTGTTAGAGGCACACGCCAGCTAAATCACACATATAGTTTTATTTCAAAAGCACGACATGGAGGGACAGAAAATAATTCCATTATGTATAAATGGTTTTGCTTTCCAAGCAGACCTAGTGCCATAGGATTCCCGTGCCTAAACTCAGACAGAATCCACTCTCAGGTTGACGTGGGACCAAGTCCGTTTAGGAACAGTGCTAATAGGAGCCTGAAATCTCACAGTGCTGTTGGCAGCTGGGTCCTGGGATCTAAAGCTCGGGTGCCGAGTTTACAGCACACAGACAGCCACTTTTACCCCAGACGCTGCCAGCAGTTTAGTTACGGGCTAATAGCCACAGGTACCAACAATGACTTCCCCAAAATAAACATATCTACTCTTTTAAAATGCTTTCTCCCAAATCCCAGAAAGCAGCAGGCCACATGAAGAGCTACCTGCAAAATCCTTCCTTTGAAGAAATACACAAATGAGTCAATCTCCCGTTAAGGGATTTGCTAAAAACAAAGGTCCAGGAAGCAACGTAAAAATGATTTGTGAGGCTGCTTGATGCCTGACATAAAAAAAATAAATAAATAAATTTTAAAAAAAAGAAAAAAGAAAGAAAAAAAAATCTCTTTATATGCCCCATTTTAAAAAAAATGTATTTGCAGGCAGCTTGACTGTGATTTAAGGCTAAATGCTGGTCTCAGATGTATATTTGAGGCATCTATTCAATCTGGGTTTATGAAAAGCCAAGACCTAAACCATAAAAATAGAGTTGGTAATGAAAACAGAGAACACTAACCCAAGTCTGAGCCAGGGTGCTCTCTGGACGCTTGCAGCACCTTTCACTTGCAAGCAGTTCCTGGGGCAGTTGCAGCGAGCTCCCCCGCACACCGGCCAGCGAGCCGGCTCTGAGGGCATGCTGGGGCGTCTTGCAGATGCTGGTCATTGCAGTGGGGCTGGGAAGACATGAAGGTCCACTCGAGGTGGCTCTGTTTGCTATAGCCGGTGGTATAAGCAGAAACCATTTCTCAATACTCTGTATTCTACACGAGGGAAAGAACAGCCAGCATTAGGACATTAGACCTAATGCTGATGTCGAGTTAGACCTGATGTCTAAGCCAGCATTAGACATTAGACTTAAGACCTCTCTGTTTGGTACAACTTTAATATCAGGATTCTTGGAAAGAAAAATGACAAGAAATGATTCAACGAGCTTTTACTATGAATAATAACAGCTATGAATTTTGAGGGCTTAAAAATTAACCACTAATTTGTAATTCCTGAACTTGCAATCAATAGCTTGTAATTACTAATTACTGAATTATATAATCCTTTTAATATTCCTAAAGGTAAGACTATTACCCTTGTTTTATAAATAAGGAAACTGAGGCACTGAGAGATTTAGTGGACTGATCCAGGTCACCCAAGCCCCAGGTGGCAGATTTGGGATTTGAATGGACAGGTAGTTGAACGTCGAAACTATTTTTTTTCCACTGCACTGTAATGCTCCTTCAAAGTTACGTTGTATGTGAACTCCTAAAGATACTGTGAGACCAAAACATTTGGATACATTGACACATTACATGTCCCTGAAAACTTACTGTAGTGGTAGGTACCAGAAATTCCACTGTGTAGTGCGAATACTAAAGAAGGAAGAGGCCATTTAGTCTACTCCAACACTGTGGTATTGAATGGACCCTTTTGCCATAAGAAAGTTATAAAATACTCCTTGTATGACTCCTCTTCTTCTACCCCTGTGTTTGATCTGACAGCAATAGTTTACAAAACCCCTTTGTTTCCAAACCACATTAAATAATAGAAGCAGGAAAGACCACATTTCCTATCCCCCCACCCCGCTGCCCACCAAAGTCATGCACAAATAAGTTGGCTAAAAATTTAAAAAAAAAATGTATATGCTCTTTTTGGAATTTAATTTATTGAAAAGAACTATTACAGTATCTATATCCCTTCCCATCAACTTCCCCATCTGGAATTTATTTTTTAAGCCGCTCATTGCTTCTCACAGGTTCAACGTTACCCACTTCACACTGTTTAACCATTGAAAGCACTTGAAATTCCGGGGCAAGAAGCAGAGCCAGTGTCTTTCCCTGTGATGAAGCCAATGTGTCAGACTTGTAAAATAGCTCTTAGTGGCGGGCCTCCATTTAGAGAAAGACGGAAACTAGCTTTAAATACTCAGAGCTTTAATATCTAGTCCATTATACTAAAGCAGGGTCTTGTAAAGAGTCAATTATGGGATACTTCTGATTTGATCCACATGCAAGGGAAATCCGCTTCTTTGCCTTTAAATCCCCGTTGTAAGTGTCTTGTTTAAATAATTAGTGACACTTTTTCTTTGATCAAATTGATTCATATTGCTATTCTTCTATGTTAATTTAAAACTGAATCCACATAAAACCTAAAGCAGGTTTTAATCTCTCCTAAAGTAAGCTTTCTCTCAAAGCATGCAGTTTCCCAGAAAACATTTTAATTTTTTAAAATATTATTAATTGATTAGAAATAAATGTATTTTTCTGTAAGGAAATACGTAAGTAAATGATAAGCCAAAAAATGGTAACATTATTTTTGGCATGTCCAGTGAGGTATTTCATATATACACACAAAATGTATAATACATGCTTAGTAGTAAGTTTAAGCAAGTAATATCACTGTGAACCTTAAAGACAATTAAATATAATCTCATTTTATGGTTTGAGGGCTAGAAAGTTTATGTGTGTTTGCAACATATTGTCAAAGGGTTAATATCCCTACTTTAAACTTCATTCATAATCAAAGAATTGATAAATATAAATAAAAGCAAAATGCAAGATTTGACTTATCAAATCCAAGTTTTGAAAAATTACAATAGCCATTGTTGGTCAGGGCACTGGGTAACTGGTACTATCTTGGTGGAAATTAAATAGTAGTTTTTGAATTATTTTTAGAAATAAATACCAAAAGCCTAGAAAATGCACATTAGCTCAGGCCCAGCAATAGCAATTCTAGAATTTAGAAATCTAGTTCTCAGAAAGTAATCACAATAAGAATTTAGTTATATAGATAATTCAACATGAAGTCTAATAGTGAAGTGTTGGGAAAAATCTAAAAGTACAACAGGGGTTTTGGCTAAATGCATTATACTTTGACTTACAATGGTATCCCTAGTATTTATTGAACAAATGAAGGAATACATATCCTCTTTTTTTCTTTTTGCATTGTTGGGGATCAAACCCAGTACCTTGAGCATGCTAGGCCAGAGCTTTAACACTGAGCTACATTCCAGCCCTATAATCTTATTATTATTTTTTTTTAAAGAGAGAGAGGGCAAGTGAAAGAGAGAGAGAGAGAATCAATTTTATTTAGTTTTTTTATTTGGCTTTCATTGCTCCTACACTTTGTTGTGTACGTGGTGCTGAGTTCAAACCCATGTCCTTGCACAAAGCCAGGCAAACGCCAGAACCACTGAGACACTGCTCCAGCCCCCTATAATCATTTTTAAAAGGATGTTGCACACCAAATATTCTTATGTTAGGGAAGATTATCACAATATACAATACCATTTTTACTTTAAAAAGCATTGGAGCAGTGGCTCAGTGGTTGGAGCACTTGCCTGGCACACGTGAGGACCTGGGTTCCAACCCCAGCACCACCTATACAACTAAGTGTTGGAAAAACAAAGGCCACATGGCAAAATAAATAAAATTAGTTCTCTTTCTCACTCTCTCCTTCTTTCTTAAAAAAAAAGTGTTTGTATCTGTATACACATATTTTTAATTTTGTTCATAAATGGAATTGTCGTCTATGAATCCATAGAATGTTGCATTAAACCTTCTCATGCATGTGTGAACACATGTACGTGAATATTTATCTAGCATATCAGACCTAAGGAACAGAATAGGTTGATGAGAGAGGGCACTTAAAATTGCCCATGAAAGAGTCATTTAAACGGGGCTGAAGTGGTTACGGCTCTTGCCCAGCATGCTGGAGTACACTGGTTCAAATCCCAGCACGCACATATACAACAAAGCCACATGAAAAACTAAGTTAAATAAAAAAAGTTTCTTTCTTTTTTTCCTCTCTCACCGTTCTTCTCTCTTAAAAAAGAAAAAAGTCATTTAAGGGCTGGGGTTATAGCTCAATGGCAGAGTGCTTGCCACATGTGAGGCATTGGGTTCGATCCTAAGCACTGCATAAAAATAAATAAATAAAATAAAGATACTGGGTCTACCTACAATCAAAAGAAATTATTTTAAAGATTTTTTTTTTAAAGCGAGAGGGGCAGTGAGAGAGAGAATCAATTTTTTATTTAGTTTTGCGTGTGGCCTTTGTTGCTTCGACACTTTGTTGTGCCCATGGTTCTGGGGTTCGAACTTGTGTACTCTCACATGCTGGGCAAGTTCCGTAACCACCAAACCACCACTCCAGTCCCCAAAAATTTGTTTTAGAAAAAGCAGTGATTTAGTATTCCCCAGCAGCATGGTACCTTCAACAAACCTACATATCCCTTATCACCCAAAGTCCACAGTTTACGTTTAGTGATCACTCGTTGAGTTTGGACAAATTTATAAACATGTGTGTGTACCATTATATTATCATCTCCTGTTCTCTCCCTCCCCTTTAACCCCAGGCAACCAGAGAGAGGGACAATGAGACAGAGAGAGAGAGAGAGAGAGAGAGAGAAACAATTTTTTATTTAGTTTTTCATGTGGCTTTCATTGCTCTGAGACTTCATTGTGTACATGCATGTCAGGTAAGTGCCGTAACCACTGAGCCACTGCTCCAGCCCTGAACTACTGATCTTTTTTACTCTCTCCAAAGTTCTGCCTTTTCCAAAATGCTGTACAGTATGTAGCCTTATCAGACGGGCCTCTTTTGCTTACTAATATGAATTTAAATTTCCTCATGTCTTTTTTTTTTCTTTTAAGAGAGAGGGACAGTGTGGGAGAAAAAGAGAATCAATTGTATTTAGTTTTTCATGTGGCTTCCGTTGCTCAGACTCTTTGTTGTGTATGTGGTGCTGGGGTTTGAACCTGCTTCCTCGAGCATGCCAGGCAAGTGCCCTAACCACTGATCCACCGCTCCAGCCCTCCTCATGTCCTTTTATGGTGTAATAGCCTACTTTTCTAAAGCACTAAATAGTACTTCATTGTATAGATATACTTATTTACTTATTCACCTGTTGAAAAACATCTTGGTTGCTTCCAAGATTGTGGAATGGAATTTTAAAAGGCTGTTATAAATATCTGCATATAGATTTTGTATGGACAGTTTGCAATTCATTTGGGTAAATATCAAGGAGTAAACATTGAAGCTCCAGGTAAGAATTTGCTTATGTTTGTAATGAACTGCCAAATTTTCTCCCAAATGTCTATACCATTTTGTATTCCTACCAGCAATGGGTGAGCGTTCCTCTTGCCCCACATCCTCCTTAATATTTGATATTATCCGTTTCTGGACTTCGGTCTTCCAAAAAGTGTGTAATTTATTTCATTGTTGCTTTAATTTTCATTTCCTTGATGATATATTACGTGGAACATCTTTTTATATACTTATCTGTCATTTGTATTTCTTTTTAAAAAAGAGAGAGAGAGAGAGAGAGAGAGAGAGGGACAGTGAGAGAGAAGAGAAAGAATCTATTTTATTTAGTTTTTCATGCGGCCTTCGTCGCTCTGAGACTTCTTTGTGTACGTGGTGCTGGGGTTTGAATTTGCGTACTTGCACATGCCAGGCAAGTGCTGTAACTGCTGAGCCACTGCTCCAGCCCCTGTATTTCTTCTTTAGTGAGATGTCTGTTAAGGTCTTTGGCCTATTTTAAAAATTTGGATGGTTGTTTTCTTATTGTTGAGTTTTAACAGTTCTCTGTGTACTTTGGATAATACTCCTTTATTAGCTATGTCTTTGGCAAAGGTTTTCTCTGTGGCTTGCCTTTTTTGCCTTTCACCCTTTTTAGAATTGCATTTTTAAATTCCAAATTCTACTTGTTCATTGCTGGAATATAAGAAAACGTTTAAATTTTGTATGTTAACTTTATATCATGCAACCTTGCTATAATCATTTATTAGTGCCAGGAGTTTTCTGTCAATTCTTTTGAAGTTTTTCATTAGTGATCATTTCATTTTCAAACTGTTTAATTTTCCTTCCCAATCTATCTACCCTTCATTTCTTATTCTTTTCTTATTGCATTAGCTAGGAATTCCAGCTTAATGTTGAAAAGCAATGGTGATAGGGGACAACCTTGCCTTATTCCCACTCCTAAAAGTTTGAATTTCTCAGCATTAAGTATGTTGTTACCAGCTGGGAGTGGTGGTACACACCTGTAATCCCAGCAACTTGGGAGGCTGAGGCAGAAGGATCTCAAGTTTAAGGCCAGCTTTAGCAACTTAGCAACTTAGCATGACACTGTCTTTATTAAAAAATAATAAAGGGCTGGGTATGAGGTTCAGTGGTTAAACATCCCTGGGTTCAATCCCCAGTACTTAAAAAATATATATATATTATGTTAGTTGTAGGTTTTTGTAGTATTTTTTGTTAAACTGAAGAAGAAGCTCTCCTTTTTAAAAGTTTTTTTTTTAAGAGAGAGAGAGAGAATCAATTTTATTTATTCTTTCATCTGGTTTTTGTTTTTCTGACATTTGGTTGAGAACGTGGTGCTGGGGTTCAAACCTGGGTCCTCACGCATGCCAGGCAAGCTCTCTACCACTGAACCACCTCTCCAGCCCCAGAAGTTCTCTTTCATGCCTAATACACTAAGCACTTTTTTAATCATTAAGGGGCATAATATTTTGTCAAATGCTTTTCCAGCATTTATTGGTATGATCATCTGATTTTTCTTTAGCTTGTTGATATGATGGATATATGAATTGATTTTTGAATATTTAACTAGCCTTGCATACCTGGGACAAATCCCACTTAGTTATATTATGTAATTATTTTTATACATTGTTGGATTCAATTTGCTAATATTTTATTGAGGATTTTGCATCTATGTTCATGACAGAAAATGATTTATAGTTGTTTTTTTTTTAAGTTAAAGAGACAGTCAATTTTTATTTATTTTTTCATCTGGTTTTTGTTTCTCCAACACTTAGTTGTGCATGTGGTGCTGGGGTTCAAACCTAGGTCCTTGAGCATGCCAGGGAAGTGCTCGACCACTGAGCCACCCCTCCAGTCCACCCTGTAGTTTTCTTTACTTGTAATTTTTTTCCTGGTATTGGTACTAAGTTAATACTAGTCTCCTAGACAGGAAATGATCACTCTGCTTCTATCTTCTGAAAGTAAATGCTATGGTTTGGATAAATATCCCCAAAACACTTCATTTGTAAAAGCCTTATCCCCCAGATTGGCACTACTGGGAGGTGATGGAAACCTTTAAGAGTGGGGGTTCTTGGGGTTAAACAACCATGGACTGAAACCCCCCAATGTATGATCTGAAATAAACCTTTCCTACTTTCAGGTTGATTTATCACAGGTATGTGTTATAGTAATGAAAAGCTGACTGACACACTAAATGTGTAGTTGAATTCACCCATGAACCCATTTGAATGTGGGGCTTATTATTTTGGAAAGTTATTAATTATTGATTCAATTTCTTTAATGGACATTGGCCTATTCAGATTGTCTTAGAATGTTCATTTCTTCCTGTGTGAACTTTCTCAGATTGTGTCATATAAGGAATGATCTTTTTCATCAACTTTGTTAGCTTAGAAGTATTCATAGCATTCCGTTGCTATCCTCAATGTCTACAGTGTCTGCAGTGATGCTCTCTTTCATTTCTGATATTAGTGATTTGGGTCTTTTCTGTTTTCTCCTTGGTTAGCCCAGCCAGAGGTTTATCAATTTTATTATTCTTTCAAAGTCCCAGATTTTGGTCTCATTTTCCCTATAAATTTCCTGTTTTCAATTTCATTAAATTCTGGCCTAATTTTTATGTCTTTCCTTCTGCTTCCTTTGGATTTAATTGTTCTTTTTCTAGTTTCTAATTTGGCAGCTTAGATGATTGGTTTTAGATTTTTTTCTTTTCTAATAAATGCATTCAACATTACCAATTTTCCAGTAAGTTCTTCTGCTGCACCTTATAAATTTTGATAAGTTGTATTATCAATTTCATGTAGTTCAAAACATTTAAAAATTTATCTTGCAATTTCTCCTTTGAGGCATGTAGTATTTAGAATTGTGTTTTTAGCTGGTTGTGGTAGCTCAAGCCTGTAATCTCAGAGACTTGGGTAGCTAAGGTAGGGGATTGCATGTTCAAGGCCAGCATCAGCAACTGAGATCCTGTCTCAAATTTTTAAAAACAGCTGAGGAGGGGCTGGACAGGTGGCTCAGTGGTAGAGAGCTTGCCTGGCATGTGCTAGGTCTCAGGTCTGATCCCCAGCACCGCATACTCAAATAAATAAAGGAAAAACAAAAAACAGATGAAAAAAGAAATTAACACACACACGTTCTCAATCTCTCTCTCTACTCTCTCTCTCCCCCCTCCCTTAAAAAAAAAAGGCTGAGGGTATAGCTCAGGGGTGGAGGGTCCCTGGGTTCAATTCCTAGTACCACCCTCCAAAAACAAGTATGTTGTTTAATCTCCATATATTTTGGAGTTATCCATCTATCTTTCTGTTGTGATTTCTAGTTCAATTTCATTGTGGTCTGAAAGTAGATATGAGATTTCTATTCTGTGTGTGTGTGTGTGTGTTTGTGTGTGTGTGTTTGTGCACTCATGCACGAAGTACTAGGGATTGAACCCAGGGACACTCTATCACTGAGTTGCATCCTCAGCCCTTTTTATTTTTTATTTTGAGTCAGGGTCTCCCTAAGTTGCTGAGACTGGATTCAAACTTGTGATCCTTCTGTCTCACCCACCTGAGTCTGTGCCTGGCTAAAATTTCTATTTTTTAAAATGATTTTTAAAAATTATTACAGCTTTATGGTAAGTTTTCAGAACTGGAAAGACGATTTCCCCCTCAATGCTTTTTATCAAGTAGTTCTCTTATGGTCTCATTCAATTTCTTTTCACTATAGGGTTGAGAGTCAGCTTATCAATTCCATGGGAATAGTTACTGGGATTTTGAGATTACATTAAATTTACTAATTTGAGAACTGACTTTTTTTTAATGTTGGGTCTTTCAATCCAAAAACAATGATATTTTTCTCCATTGACAATTCTTTTATGATTTCCACTGACGTTCAGATGTTTACTTCGTATAAGTAATACATATTTCTGACTAATTTTATTCCTAGAAATTTATATAATTCATGCAATTCTGGTATAAAGGAAATTTATTGCTGGGTGTGGGGATGCACCCCAGTAATCCCAGCCACTCAGGAGGCAGAAGCAAGAGGATCCCAAGATTGAGGTCAAGAAAGATCCTGCCTTAAAAAAAAACGGGGGCGGGGGTAGGTCAGCTGGGGATGTGGGGGAGTGCCACTAGTTTCAATCCCCAATACCTCGAAAAGACAAAAGAAAAAAGAAATCTATTGATTTTGCTGTCCTGATGTGTAGTTGGCTACTATCTCAATCTGTCTTATACTGCTATAACAACACCACAGACTAATTTATGATGAACAGAAATTTATTTGACTCAGTTTTGGAGACTGGAAAGTCCAAGAACAAAGGGCCACATGTGGCAGGGACCTTCCCGCTGTGTCTTTACCCAATGGAGGGCCTCACAGGGGTGAAGGATAGGGAATGAGGACTTGTCCATCCTTTCCTAAGCAACCCACTCCTACAGTGGCATGCTCTCGTGACCTCATCTCATGACACTTGCATCAGGGGTCTTTTCTACCATGTGAACTTGGGGACACAATCAAACCATTGCTGCTACTTGGCAAAAAAATTTTTTTTTATTAGTTCTTAGAACTGTTGATTTTTTAATTAGACTCTCACATGGTCTACTAACAATGGCACTTTTGTTTCTGTTTCTAATATTTATTTGCCTCATTTCCTTATTATGATTAATTTTGTTTTGGTACTGGGGATTGAGCCCAGGGGTACTTTGCCACTGAGCTGTATGCCCAGACCTTTTTGTTTTGAGACAGTGTCTCCCTAAGTTGCTGAGGTTGACCTTTAACTTTCGATCCTCCTGCCTCAGCCTCCGATTAGCAGATTTCAACCATGAACCCTTGTGCCTGGTCCCTCATTCCCTTTACACATTGCAATGGCTTTCAGGATAATATTAATCAGTAGTTAAAGATGCCATCCTATCTTGCCCAGATTCTGAAGGGAATGCTTAATGTTTGCTCTCAATGTCTGATAAACTCTACCAAATTAGTTTGTTTTTTTCCAATGTACAAAAAATGATTGTTTTTTCGTTTACTTAATGATGAATTGATGCTGACTTGTGAAATTTTCTTTTTGGAGGTGGGTACTAACGAGATTATTGTTTTCTCTACTAATCTGATAGTTTATAGAATACTGAATCATCTTTGCATTCCTAACATGTATCCTGGTTGAACATCATGTGTTTATTTGTTAGTATCACTGGATTTGTGAATATTTTATTTAAACGTTTGAATTTTCATAAATGATGTTTATATCTAAGCGTAGGCTGCCCTTGTCTAGGTTTGGTTATGATAAACGATACTGACACAGCTTTCGCTTACTCTACGTTCAGGAGCATTTTATCAATAGAAGCTGTTTTTCCTCAAGGTTTTGTAGAATTCATCTGTAAAAAACTAGACTTGCTGCCTTTTTAGAGGACGATTTCTTCCCACTCTTAAAATTTCTTGTATTATTTTTATATAGTAAATTATTTCTCTTCTGGAATAAAATTTGTTAAGTTATATTTTTCTAAGTCTTCCACTTCATTTAGATTTTCAGATTTATTGGTATGTAGATACAACTTTACATCTCTTCCCATGTTTATTTTTGCTTGCTTTCCTTTTGATTAGATTTGTAAGAGCTTTGTATATTGTTTTGCTTTTTGGTTTTGGTTTCTTTTTTGTTGTTGCTGTTTGTTTTTCAGGCTAGGGATCAAACCCAGAGCCTCCTCACACATTCTAGGCAAGCGCTGTGCTGCTGAGCTACATTCCCAGCTCTGTATGTTGGTGTTATGATATTTGTTCTTGATTGGATCAACCAGTTTGCTTTTTCCAGTAATTTCTGCTTGCTCTTGATCGTTTCTTTCTTCCTCTGTAACTTTAAACTCCCCTCCCCCCAGGCCCGGTTTTCTGAGTCAAATGCCTTATCAATTATTTTTTCTTTCTTTTCGTTAGAGAGAGAGAGTGAGAAAGAGTGAGAGAGAGCGAGAATCAACTTTATTTAGTTTTTCATCTGGCCTTTGTTTCTCCGACACTAAGTTGTGTATGTACTGCTGGGATTTGAACCCAGGTCTGCACGAATGCCAGGTAAGCGCTCCAAACTGCTGAGCCACCCCTCCAGCCCTATCAATTATTTTTTTATTTTCCTAAGATCTAATTTTCTAGTAAAGCTCTAAAGTTTCCTACCACACTTTGTCTGCATCTACTAGATTTTGATGTGTCATGTTTTTATTAGTTTTCACTTCCAAATAATTCATAATTTCATACAACAGAATTATAGGTGCTTAATTTTTTCCTGTAGAAAGATTTTGTAGGGTGTGCTTCAACTATTAATTACTAATCACCGATCTCATTGAATTGTGGTCAGAGATTCATGTTTTTCTGACGTTAGCTAAAATTTCCCTTGTAGTTTAATATGTGGTTAAATTCCGAAAATCTTCCATGACTATTAAAAATAAATGTATATCTGTGTGTGTTGGGTATGTTTTATGTGAATCTTCTAGACTGGGCTTGATTGATTGTTAATTTAAATCCTCCATATCTTTGTTTGTGCTTTATTACCTGATTTCAGAGAGAAAGTTGTCAGAACTTCCCATTCTAATTGAGGAATTGTCAGCTTCTTGTATTCCTATCGATATTTATTAGTACCGTGTATTTCAAAGATATTCTAGTTCATAAAAGTTCCAAATTCTTATCTCTTCTTGGTGGATTGTGCTTTTTATCAAAATGAAAAATTTTTGTGCATTTTGTTGCTTTTCACCTTTTAGACTGAGACTAATATTTTATTTGAAATTAATACTGCTATATCTGCTTTTTTTAATTTTTTATTTTTTGGTACTGGGGATTGAACCCAGGGGCGTTGAATCACTGAGCCATATCCTCAGCCCTCTTTGTTTTTTATTTTGAGACAAGGTCTTGCTAAGTTGCTGAGGCTGTCTTTGAACTTGTGATCCTCCTGCCTCAGCCTCCTGAGCTTCTGGGATTACAGATGTGCACCGCAAAACCCAGCTAATATCTGCTATCTTTTAAAAATATTTACATAAGATGTATTTTCCACATCTTTATTTTAAACTTTTATTTATCCTTTTATACAATGTCTCTTGTAAACAGCATATATGAAGATTTTTTTAAAAACCCAATTGGATTTCTTTAACTGGAGAATTTGACCTATTTACACTTATTGTAAATACTGTATATTTAAACTTAATTATACCACCTTATTTTTATTATTTCTATTTATTATAATTTTTATTATCTTTTTTTTTCTCTTGGTTTTAGGGGGGAAAGTAGTTAAGCAGCAAAAACACAGAAACCACCCAAATCTATATTTCTATCGAGCTAATGTTTTCGTTTTTCAAAATCCAATACCTTGCATCAGTGGGTGTAAATAAACTTGGAAATTAATATTGATGGTGTCTCTGCCCAAACCAATCTAAAATATCTTATCCCACTACAATTGGGTCTACACAGCCACGGGTGGCTAAATTTTTCCCCCTGTGGTGACATTTTTGGTTTTTTAATGAACACTGTGTCTACGTAACATGACATTGAAACTTTTTATTATCTTTTGCTTGTTTGCCTTAGTTCCTCTTCCCCCCTCTATTTATGGTTGTCATAACTGTAGATTCTATTTTTCTAATGGTTACTTTCTTTTTTCGGTGCTAAGGATTGAACCCAAACACTCACACATGTAAGGCAGGTGCTCTACCATCGAGTTACCCTCCCAGCCCCTCTCTTCTTCCTTTCCTTGTCTTTCTTCTTTCTCCTTCCTACCTTCTTTGTTTTTTTTTTCAGTGCTGGGGATAAAACCTAGGTCCTTGAATACGCTAGACAAGATTCTACCACAGAGCCATATCCCCAGCCCTACTCTGACAGGTCTAACACTGGTTTTTTATTTTTTTGCTGTAATATATATATATATTTTGTTACACCTTTTACTCCCAGCACAATAAGAATCTTATCAAGCATTCATTCATTCACTTCCTTTTATCCTTATCTTCCTTCTTCTACTTCCCATGTTGAAATCATCTGGTAGTTCACTTTCAAGTTGGTGTTAATTATTTTTTCATTATACATGAGCAGCATGAGAGTTCTTTTAGTTTTTTTTTTTCTTTGCTCATCATTTGTTTCCTGTCTCTTATATTACTTGGAATTTTTTAAAATTTTATTTTGTTTTGCTTTGGCAGGGGAGAAGTTGGTGATAAGCTTTTAAGTCTTGCTGTGTCTGCAAATGTCTTAATCCTGTCCTAGTATTTAAATATTAATTTGCCTGGGAATAAGATTTTAGCTTTAAAATAATTTCCCTCATTATATGAAGATACTTCCTCTCCATATAATTTTGATTTCGAGTCTTAGCAATGAGACACCTAATGCCAGATGTGACATGTTTCGTTTTGGTTTTGTTTTTAGATTATTTGTTTTTCCTCTTTTTCTTTGGTATTCTGATGTGAGCTCACGGTACTTGTGCCCTTCTAATGCTGGCTTCTGTCTTCTTTTAAATCTGGGATGTTTCCAATCTCTTTCTCTCCATTCTTAAGGAAATTTTAAAAGAAATTTCAAATTATACCTTTGCATATGATTGAGTTCTCTGATTATTTTCCCACAGAATCTTGTCTTTCTATGCTTGCCCGGATTCACTTCAGAGAATCCTAGAAGCTTTTCACCATCGGTCAGTATTTATCTATATTGTCTAATTTTTGCTTGACATTGTTCTAGGTCCTGAAGATCCAATACTGAAAAAAGACTCAAGTTTACAGTATGACCCCAAATTTTCCAACTTTAGTACTACTGACATTTGAACTGGATATTTCTTTGCTACGGGAGATTGTCTGGGGTGTTATAGGATGTTTAGCAGCATCTCTGACTTCCACCCAATACAAGTTAGTAACAAATCCACAAACCCATCATGACAATCAAAAATGTAGCCCAACATTGCCCAGAGTCCATATGGGCAAAAGTGAACTCCCTCACTCCCACCCTGCCCACACCCTCTACCACTGAGAATGCCGGGGCAGCAGGGAAATAACTAGTGCAACACAGGGCGTTTGGCAGTGGGAGACAATGTACAGCAGAATATTGGCACAAACAAAGCCTGGTGCTTCAAGGTTTTACAAAGCAGAGGCCAACCGGCCCACATCTTAAAGAGACATCTAGGTGTTTGTCAGGTAAACAAGGAGTGAGGGAAGAAAGAACAGTAATATTAGAGGAAAAAATAGCATGCAAAGACGCAGAGGTTGAAGTAGTGTGATTCCCTTGGGGAAGTCTTAGTAGCTCAGCATATGGTTGGGACATAGCTTGGAGGGCTATGGTAAAGTGAGAGGTGAGAAGGAAGCCAGAGGGACAGTCAGGGACAAGGTTCCAAAGGAACTCTCAGGCTACGCTAAGAAATGTGTGCTTCACTCCACAGTAATAGCAACCCCTGGAAGTATTAAGGAGAATCCCAGTTTAAAAAGGTAGTTTGGGTACATATGTAAATGGTTATGCATATTTACAAAATGTGCTTGAGAGAAAGATGATACTACATTAGAAGACTGGTTAGAAGACAGTTTGGGCCCAGGGCCCCAGATAGAGTGAGCAGTAAGCAGCGGAGGCTAGAGAGCTGTGGAATGGTACAAACAATATATAGGATGTAGAATTGATGAAATTTATTAATTAGGGCACAGTGGCACATGCCTGTTATCCCAGTGACTTGGGAAGCTGAGGCAGGAGGATCGCAAATTCAAGGCCAGAAGGCCAGCCTCAGCAACTTAGTGAGAGCCCATATAAAAAAAAAAAAAAAAAGAAAGAAAGAAAAGAAAAGAAAAAAAAGGTTGGGGATTGTAGCTTAGTGGTAAAGCACCCCTGGGTTCAATCCGCAGTACCAAAGATAACAACAGGGGCTGGAGCGGTGGCTCAGTGGTTACAGCGCTTGCCGCTTGCCCAGCATGCACAAGTTCACGGGTTCAAACCCCAGAACCTACGTACACAATTAAGTGGGTAAAACTTAGTGGTAAAGCACAATTAAGTGTCAGAGCAACAAAAGCCATGTGAAAAACTCAATAAAAATTGATTCTCTGTTTCTGCCTCTTTCTCTCTCACTGTTCTCTCTTTAAAAACAAAGATAACAATAAAAAAAGTAAATTAAATGATTCTTTATTCAAAGAGTAAAAAATTGGGAGGAGTTAAGAACAAATATAAAATTTTTGGTGAAAAGAAGGGGTAAATGGAGATGTTATTAGTAAATTGTGTTTACAGGCAGAAAATTCAAATAAAACCCTCTTGGGACAAAAAAGACCAAAACCCAAAACAAAACAAAACAAAAAACAAGAAAACTAATAAGCATATTGTAGCTCCACAGTTCTGAACACAATAGATATTAAGTAAATCTGCAGTTCTCCAAAACTCAGAATTGACCACCTTCCCCTCTCAAGATTATTGTTTTCCTGCATTATGAGAAACTTTAATATCTTCCCTAAATGTTTTCTCATGGTCTTTTTATTAAAAAAATGTAAGCAAATGGTTTATATATTTCTTCAAATATTCCACGGCTGACTCAACTCGCTCTTGACACATTATTTCAGCTGTTAAAAAAGATTGTGCAATTTTAGGCCAAGCTCAGACAATGAGGAGTAAAATTTTTTCATTTATTCATGACATAAAAATAGACAATTATACCCATAAAAATGACTTCAGTTCCTTGCTGAGGCCATAAATGCCCAAGAAGTCGAGGGTGGGAACATTTTTCAGCAGTTTGGTACAGTTTGGTTCAGACCTGTGGTACTGAGGACCCCTGCTGTTGAGAATAGGGATGGCTGCGTTGCTGGGAATAAATATTCAGAAAAACAGGAAACAGGCAAAGGTAGTTCACGTCTTGCCCAAAAGGTCAGAAATTATTTTCAGAGGCACAGGGCTATCTGTGACAGGGAGCCTGTGTAGAGATGCTTAGAAGGTAGGATTGATGTCCCCTCCTTCTCCCTGGGCTCCATTTTCACTGCCAGTGGTCAGTATCCTACTTCTGTCTTCTGGGTTGAGTCTGTGTTGGGGGTGACTAGTAGTTTTTCTGAGATGTGTGTGTGTGTGTGTGTGTGTGTGTGAGAGAGAGAGAGAGAGAGAGAGGGAGAGAGAGAGAAAGAGAGAGGGAGAGAGAGAGTTGTTTTCTTTTTTCCACAATTACAAGATAATGAAATGTTTACAGAATTTGAACCCATTGATGGTAAGAGTTGGAGGTGATCTATTATGGAAAGCTCCCTCAACTATGTTAAGATCCTTTTAGAAAAGGGAGTGTTTTTTCTGTCCATCCATTACCTCTGTGGAAGGGTCAGTGTTTAACATCCAAACTGGTTAATACAAACATTTCCTTTTCCAAATTAAAAAAAAAATTTTTTTTGTCTGCTCTGATTCTGATATGTTGACTAAAATCACCAGATTCTCCCACAACTTATTCTCCCACAAAGTCTGAATGCAAAATGTTCAGTTCTGCCAAGCCCTCAAGCAGAGGCTGCACATCTTCCTCTGGATTTCCTCAGTTACCTCTAAAGATGTTAAAGTGGTACAATTGTTTTTAAAGTGGGGTCTTTGTGAGAACCTTTTCTCCAATGCCACAACGTACAGGGTTGGAGATTTATTTGGTATCTATATTCATTATCGATAGGAGACACAGCTCTTAATATAGTGAGCAAGTCCCTTAGGGGATGTTTCCATGATGTTCATTAACAGAAGTGAAATTGACCAAAGGACCTCTTTAGGTGCAGTTTGACTAACACTGATCAGACATCCCAGGGCTTGGGTTTGGGCGCTGCTGTTTATTAGTTTATTACTAAGGCACTTGTTCACATTACTTAACCACTCTGACTCTTGAGTTTCTTCTCTGCTCAAATGGGGATAGGGGAATAAAGCTTATCTTGAAGGTTTTAAGAAACCTATAAGGGAAACTTGGTTTCCCTTCTCTCCTTTTTTCCTTCTCTTTATAAAGAATACATTTAAATAATCGACTCAAAGTGAGAGAGGTGCTCTATTTTGTTTGGTTTGGTACTGGAGATTGAATCTACCACTAAGCTACACCCCTAACACTCTTTATTTTGAGATAGGGTCTCACTAAATTGCTAAGGTTGGCCTGGAACTTGTGTTCTCCTATCTCAGCCTCCCAAGTAGCTGGGATTACAGGTGTTTGACACCACACCCGACTTGTCTGTGTGTAGAAATAAACTTATGTGGGTTCCTTTATCAACAGCATAGGCTCAAGCCAAATGTGAGTCAAACCAAATTCTTGCCTTCAACGGATTATATTTTTAACAAAGAAAGTCACTCAATTAGGGCAATGCTGACAAAAGGGCAAAGGCATAATCTGTTTGTATAAGAAATTCTAAGAAAAACAAAAGAGGTTAGCCAACTCCTAGTCATGTGCAAACTGGGAGGTTCGGCACTTTTAAATAAGAGAAGCCAAACCCCTAGATATAAAAGGGCCTTGTGTCTTCTCCAGCATCAGCCAATCACATTCAAAGCATGTCATTTCAATCAGGGACTCTGCACAAAGAAAGTCCAATCACTCCCAAGCCTCACCTTTGAGGACGCAGAGGTATGTCACCTTGTTACAATTTTTGTTGTAATTGTTAAAAAGATATGTCAAGGGCTGGAGTGGTGGCTCAGCGGTTGCGGCACTTGCCTGCATGCATGAGGGCACAAGTTCAAACCCCAGCACCGTGAACAACAAAGTGTTGGAACAACGAAGGCCACACGAAAAACTAAATAAAGTTGATTCTCTCTTTCTCCCTCTCTCTCTCTCTCTAAAAAAAAAAAAGATGTTTATAGAGAGAATGATTTCATGGCATCTGCAGCTAAGTGGATGAAAATGGAAAAAATCATGCTGAAATGTCCCCAAAACAGAGACGTAAGGGTCAAATGTCTTCTCTAATAGGTGGAAGCCGGAGTAAAACCTAAGACAGGATGAAAGTTAGCTAAGTTTAATTAATAAACACCCCAAAGTTGAAATTTCACATAAGCTAGGGGAACCATAACTGTGAAGGTGGGGGGAGAAGGGAGGGAGGCAGGCAGGGAGGGTTATCAATATGGCTGGGAACACTCGACTCCCATAAGAAGCCTAACTATACACAGGCAGGCAGAGAAACTCAGAAGAATCAAAAATCAATATACATATATATGCTCAGTTCCAATTACAGCATGGGGGTACTACAGAGGAGACATGAGATCAGGGAATGGATGAAGAGGGGGAGATCCTGGACTAGGATCAGCCTTAACTTAACTTTGTCAATATCCATGTGTGCATGACTATGTAACAACGATTCCCTCCAGTATGTAAGACTATGTAAAAAAAAAAAAAAGGTGTGTCAAACCACACTCAGAGACCCATCTGCTGTATTACAAATCCAAGCTAATATATACGTGTGTTTTCACGCTGCCAGGAGATTGTGTTGTACAATGCTTGGGGTAAAAGGTGAAAGCCAATGGTTCCTACTCCCTCTGGGTGAAGGAACAGTAAATAGATCAGGGAAGTAAACTTTGCTTGTGATGCCGCTGTGTATCAAGTTCTCCAAATACAGCACTTGCTTCCCCACCAGAATGCTCTAAATGGCTTGTGCCCAGCACACTTGGAATCACAGTCATCATGATCTAGTGACACAGGAGGACAGTACCCGCAGGCATGTTGGGCTTTGGCTTTGAAAGCATCACCCCAAACCCCTCCAGCACTTCAAGTAAAGGGTGAGTGCTAGAGTCAGGATGTTTTGCTTAAAATGCAAACCTTCACTGTGGACATTCTGGTTCTCCCCATAGATGATCCGGCGTTCTTTGGAACTTCACAGCTATGAGCAGATGCTGTGTTGAGCACTTTGCGTCTCCTGAGGCTGTGATTCAGTTTACATGCAAGACTGCGGTGGCCACACGACCAGGAGAAAAGATGCTTACATTCACTAAGGAAATTACTTATAACCTGGGATTATAATATGCCATCCTGAGTCCCAAGCGTAACTTCTCTCCTAGAGCGCCTCTCTACCTAATGCGGTCATGTGCAGATCAAATGTTTGGGTTGATAAATGCGGCTTACTGGTGAGAGGGACTCACTCCTTGACAGAGCCCAGAATGCAAAGGTGATTAGTTGACTAAAGAGGGAAGATGAGCAGCAGACAGCCTTGTTTGTCTTTTCGCACACTTAATCACATAAATCTCATAACACTAAGTGCATCTGCACAGCAGGAAATTGAACACTGACGAAAATAACACCAACGCTCACAAATCAGTTCAGACACCTGTTTCAGTAAGCGCACTAAGATCGCCATTGGTAGCAATTTTTCTTTCTGCAGACTCTTAATATTTGAATATTGACATAGATATTTTAGGATTTACTTTCGTAAGAGTGGCTGCTTTTACATGATGTTAAAAAAAGACCAGATTCTAAATGAAAATAGAGCATTCTCCAACTAGAGTTACTAATAAATAATATATTTCGTATTTCAGAAGGAAGCTAATTGAGGGACTTCCTTTAATCAAAAAAAATGTAAGTGACATATTCACACACACACACACACACACACCCTATTTGATTCTAATCAGGATTTCCTTCTTAAACTTTGCATTGTGTAAATGAATTTCTTATAGGTCAGATTTGAACCTTTTAGAGTGTTCCCATATGTGAATGTTATTTAAAGACTATTTCATCCAAATAAAAACTAAATTTAAAGACCATAACATTTCTCTTGCTTACATACACACACACACACACACACACACACACACACGCAGAGTCTTGGTACCGTCATTTGATAACTGTTTTTCTCATATGTTCCGTTTTTTAGTTAAGACCATAGAAAGCACATGCAAACCAGTTAAACATTTGAGACAATATTAGTGCAAAAGTAAGGTGGAAAATGCTCTTCTGAGAAAAAAAGGTGTCTTTTACAGGTAGTGCTAATTTTAAAACTTTTTTTTTAGAGAGAGAAGGACAGTGAGAAAGAGAGAGAGAGAGACAGAGAGAATCAATTTTTATTGAGTTTTTCACATGGCTTTCATTGCTCTGACACTTAGTTGTGTACATGGGTGCTGGGCTTTGAAGCCGTGTACTTGCACATGCCGGGCAAGTGCTGTAACCGCTGAGCCACTGCTCCAGCCCCTAATTTTAAAACTTTTAAAAATTTATAAATCAGTTTTTTAAAGAGAGAGACACAGTGAGAAAAAGAGAGAGAGAAAGAGAGAATCAGTTTTATTTAGTTTTTCATTTGATTTTCGTTGCTCTGACACTTTGCTGTATACGTGGTGCTGGGGTTTGAACTCACAAACTCGCACGTGCCAGGCAAGTGCTGCAACCGCTGAGCCACCTCTCCAGCCCTACAAATCATTTTTCTAACAGAAGACTTCTTATCAGAGTCAACCCGAGGCAGGATTCCATTGTCCCTTAGCAGAAAATCTCAGAGATGTTCGAAGGCATCAGGCACCTATGAGGCTATACCCAAACAGATAAAACTTGCAAGAGATCCAGGGAGGGCTGTCGTGGCTATGGGAGGGATTCAGCTCAGAGCTCCACAACCCTTTTCAAAACATACCAGAGTATGGAATAAAGCATTCCATGCACAAAATGAGAAGAGCTGCAAAAGAGTCTTTTACCTAATTAAAAGCTTAAATTTATAGAACTTCAGAGCACTGCCATTTCAGAATGGCTTTGCCAAAATAATCAAGCAGAAGGAAGCAAAACAAATAGAGGAACAACAAGCCTACCACTCTGGTTTTGATTTGCTGCCCATTACAGTTGAGCGGTTTGGCCTGCTTGGGCTAGACGCTTTCAAACGTCTTCCAAATGCCCTGTAATGACATCTAATTTTACATTTAACTCTTGGAGGAAAACGTTGTTTTCCTTGTGCTGGTATTTGTTCTATTCAAACATTATTGAACTGTTTGTTCTAATCCATTAGGAAAAACCCTAACAGGGCTCATCAAGAAGGGCTTTGCTAGTTAGGAAGGTGGCTGGAAAGATTTAGGTCTTTAGTCTGTCTTTAAATCTTCTCAATGAAAGATGATTTACAATTAGGCTATGAAAATGTGAACACTCAAATCTGGAAAGTTTCAGTCTGAATCTAGGTATCCTAAATCAAGGCAAATGACTCTGTCCTGCAGAACCCAATTTTACAAGAATCAGAGCCTTTGCTCAAGTCTCGTTATTAAAATACAGAGGGTTCACACGCTATGTTTAAGTTCAGGGAGTCTCCACTAAGGCATTATCAGTATTTCCTTAGAATGTACCAGGAAAGGAATAACAGGGCTTGCATTTAAAGATAAAATTGCATCAAGTGCTAGAAAATTGTCACACACAGATCATTTTCCTAAAGAGAAAAAATTACATTTCCAAATAACTAGTAACTTGGAATAGGAAATAGGATTTGCCAGGGTCTTCAGTAGATGTGTCCAGGTTTAGCTGCAAAATAAGGTCAATTTTTATAACTGGAATTCTCAAATTATTTAAAATTTTGTCAAGTTAGGAATAACAAGTTTGAGGCCCTCATCACCTTGGACTCTTTGGTTGTCCTTCTCTGAACTTAACCAATGCCCTAGCCTTGTTCAGAGGTCTTTTCTAACTTCCAGACAAGAAGCAGTAGAGCACAGAGGAAAGAGCATGATTAGAATTCTGGATTTGGGTCCGGATTATATAACTTTAGGCAAGTTTCTTTTTATTGGAGCTCATTTTCCTCATCTGTAAAATAATGTAGTTACCAAGCATCTCTAAGAATCCATTCCAGTTAAAAATTCTCTGAGTTCTTGGCAAAGGAGTCTTGGGCAAGGGAGCCCACATTCACATTACCCAGGTCTCCCTTCAGACCTTTGGTAAATGCTATAAAACTATCCAACTAACTCTTTGACTTTTCAAAACCAAAACTTAAAGGCTAAACAATTGGGAAATTTTGAAAAATGAAATTAGTGAGCTAGACAGATAAAATTCTCCCTGAGAGAGAAAACTGTACAGAAAACGTTCTGCATGGTATAGGTACACACAAGTTCCACTTCAGATAGTGGAAGCAGACAAAGAAGCAGAAAAAGAATGCAAATCGCAGGAAGAAGACTGTGACATGAACAGAGATGCCAAGTCGTGTCAGAGCTGACCTAAACAACAAATAAATAGAATCTCTCAAAACTGAGGTAATAACCAGGCGTGGTAACCCGTGTGCCTATAATCCCAGAGAGTCTGAGGGCTGAGGTAGGACGAGCGCAAGTTCAAGGCCAGCCTCAGCAACTTAGTGAGACCCTGTCCCAAAATAAAAACTGAAAAGGGCTAGGGATATAGCTCAGTGGTAAAGTGTCCCTGGGTTCAATTCCCAGTACCAAAAGAAAAAAAAAAAAACAAAGTGTGGGGGCGGGGGAGGTAATATACTCAAGCTTTGAGTCCTAGAAGCAATAGGTAGTAGCTAGAACATTGAATTTGGACTGAGAAGACAAATTCTGTTCCAGTGTAGGCTCTGTCATCTACGAAGTGTATGTGACAGAGTAGTCCCTTTGCCCATCCAGTGAGACCATTCTGGTTACTCATGCTTAAAAGGAAGGGAGGATGCCTGATGAATGCCTTGTCCAGTCACTTGCCACCTGCCACCATGGATGTGTGAGCTGCTCTGACCAGCAAGACGCCATTACACATGAAATTCACAATCAAGCCCTGCTTCTATTGGGGTCCTTTTAGAAAGGCCTCTGGGGAAGGGTCCCTGACTGCTGTCCATTTTTCATCGCCCCTTTTTCAGCTGGAAGTAGTCAGAATGGTCATTGCCCCTTTTCCTAGTGGCAGTTAGGGATACTTCATCAGAGTGGGGAATGAGACAGTTTTAGGAGAGATAGTAAAATGTCTAGGTAGTCAGGACAGGAGAAAGGGTCCCCTCTAAGAGCTATCTGGTAGAGAGTGATTGACAGGGCATGCTCAGGGCCTTCAATTCAAAAACACCATGAGGCTCACCTTTGTCCCAACTAAGAGATGGGGGTGGTCACAGGTGGGAACTAAGAAGTATTTGCCATCTTTTGTTTTACATAGATTTTAACCAATAGTGTTCTTGACCAGTCTCAATGCCTGTTTTGCATAGATTTTAACCAGTGACTTTGGTACTAAGTTTCAATGCCTGTTTTGCATAGGGTTCAACCAATGATGTAGATGCATTTCTCAATGCCTGCTTTGCATGAATGCTAATTATGTTCATTACCCAAATCTATATAACCCCTGGCCTGACCTCCATTAGATGGTGTCCTGCTTCCAGGTGCCCCTCCACCTTGTAAAGTCTCTGCTCTTCTTCCTAAATAAATCCTACTCCTTTTATCCCCCTTAAATAAATAAATAAATAAATAATAAATGGAAGGGAGGAGACTTGATGATCATTAAGGTCCCTTAGAGATCTTAAATTCTATAAGTCAACATGATTAAGCAAAAGCGTTCTTTGGTTATCTGGTAATCGAAGGAAGGCCTAAAAGTTGAGATGCTGCTGCTGCTGCTAATAATAATAATAATAATAATAATAATAATAATATCCACTTCATACATTTTGTAAAAATCTGATGAAATGGTGGCTTTGAGTGTTTTGTAAACTGTCAAAATGGTAGTAGATACCACTATTTATCAATATTTTAATGAAAAGAGTAATGTTGATGAAAATTTCAACAGCAGATAGTCAGCACATACTTTCTAAATAAATAAATGGATTAAAAGTAACATGTCCAATTCAATAATGGAAAAATTGATAAACAGATGTGCAGATATAAGGAGCAGGGGAGCTCATATCCAATTGTGGAGCACGTGGAAAATAGGGAGCCTTGTTCAATGACAAAGCGGCAATGTCTGGAAGAATGCTTTTCATTTTTTCATTTTTGCTTCAGAGAAAATTTTACCCTCTGAAGATCATTTGGTTTCAAAAAACACTCAAGTTCCAACTATGTATAAGATTTTATGTTAATTTCTGAAACTGGAGAGTAGAGATGTTTCAGGATAAATAAGATGCTTTTTGCCCTCAAGAAGCTGACATTTAATTTGACAGAATGATGAACTGATAGCACTTATGACATAATTTCACAAGTGCTGCTAATAGAAGCAGTACTAGGTTCTATGGAACCACAGAGCAGGGACTCCTGTTTGGGAATAATGGAGGCTGGGAGATGCAGAAAATTTTTCTGTAGGAGATAATACTTCATCTATTTCTCAAAAGATGAATAGGATTTCATTAGTTAAAAATAAAAAAAGCAAGAAAAACCTTCCAGGCAGATGACTAAAATATAAGTGAAAACCCAAATCCAATAGAAATTGAGGAGAAGGCTGATTAAGCAACAGTTAGTTCGAATTTTAATTGTTGGAGCCACATAGGAGGAGTCACCATCTTTACAATCACAATCTGCTTTGTAAGGGCGATATTCTTGGGTGGACTGTTTCTATATTAGCATCATTAATTCCAAAAGTGTCAGCATGAATATATGTGTTTTGCTGGGTATTTTACAAAGGAAATTGAAAAGATAGGAAACCTATCCTTTCACAGCTTCAATTTAGACAGTTCTTTTAAATAAAAAACAGATTTCCTATCTTAATTTGTGCTCTAAAATGGGCTTAGGGACTGGAACAGTGGCTCGGTGGTTGCAGTGCTTGCCTGGCATATGTGAGGACCTGAGTTGGAACCCCAGCACCACCACATACAAAACTAAGTGTTGGAGCAACAGAAGCCAGACGAAAAACTAAATAAGTTGATTCTCTCTCTCTCTCTCTCTCTCTCCTCTCTCTCACTGTCCTTCTTTCTCTTTTTTTTTTTTAAGAGAGAAGGACAGTGAGAGAGAGAGAGAGAGAGACAGGGAGAATCAATTTTTATTCAGTTTTTCACATGGCTTAAGTTGCTTTGACACTTAGATGTGTACGTGGGTTGCTGGGGTTTGAACCCGTGTACTTGTGCATGCCGGGCAAGCACCGTAACCACTGAGCCACCGCTCCAGCCCCTCCTTCTTTCTCTTTAAAAAATAAAAATAAAAAAATAAAATGGGCTTAAAGACAACATTACGTATAATAATTGCACCAAAGATTACATAGCTAAAACATATATTTAGGGCTTGGAGTCTTTTAGTTTAACTAAAATCATGTTTAAGAGCTCTTATTTCTATTTTTAAAAAGCACAAGCCAGGCAGTGAAGCGAACTTTCTTTCCGATGGCTCCAGCACATATCTTTCTTATTTCTATTTTTTTCCAGTGTGTTCTTTTAGCTCTCTTCTAGAGGCAGCCTATATTTTACCCACTTTTCTGAAACATCTGACTGCTTGCTAATTAGTCTGGTTAAAATACCTTTCCAAACCTATCCTCACCACTGGTTAATCAACCGAAGGAGCCACTTTTGAGAGCTGCAGTGTAAGGCACACTATCGTTGCCACATTCCCAGATCTTGCTGGCTTAGGTCCAGGTTTTGGGACTGGAAATTCAATCAGAACCATGCTTTCCTATGGAATTTGACCTTATATTATTTTTAACACATACAGTCCAACAGAAACAAATAGCCATGAAAAGGAACTTCACATTTTAAGCACATAGCAAGCTGTTAGGTAAACATGCCCTCTCATGCCAAGTATATCGCTGCTAAGGACAACATTGTCCTGCAAGTCTGTCATGCAGGAGATTGACGTTGCATTTTTGTGTTAGGAGACTAAGTCCATCCATCCGAAGATAGTGGAGTAATACTGGAGCAGGTGGTCTGGGCGAAGGGCCTTTGGAGAAGATGGTTCTGGTAGGGTGGGAGAGAGACCCTGTAGCTTTTAAAAATCTTTTTTCATTCTTTTCACATTTCCCGTGTTCCATAAAGGTCAAACTACTTTTATAAAAGGAAATTAAATGTTAAAAAGCAGCAGTAAAATGAAATCACTCTATTTTCTCATCTAACCCCTCCAAAGTCAGGGCATTTAGAACTCATATCTCCCATTGCCATTAAGCAGTGGATCCCAATTAAGGATTTTAAAAAATGTCTGTTTCATATGCTGTAACTCTTTAGAAGAGTATGCAATTTTGATATTTCTTTAATTTAAAGAATAACGAGCCAGGCTGGAGCAGTGGCTCAGTGGTTATGGGGCTCGCTTGGCATGCCCGAGGACACCAGTTCAAACCCCAGCACCACGTACACAGCGAAGTGTTGGAGCATCGAAAGTCACAAGAAAAACTAGGTAAAGTTGATTCTTTCTTTCACTCTCTCACCATCCCTCTCTCTTTTAAAAAAAATAAAAAAGATTTTTAAAAAAATAATGAGCCAGGGATGGTGGCACTCACCTGTAATCCCAGTGGCTTAGGAGGCTGATGCAAGTGATGCAGGAGGATCATGAGTTCAAAACCAGCCTCAGCAACTTACTGAGGCCCTAAGCAACTTAGTGAGACCCTGCCTCAAAACAAAAAAAAAATTTAAAAATGGGCTGGGGATGTGGCGGCTCAGTGATTAAGTGCCACTGGGTTTAATCCCCAGTCTCCCCATCACTAAAAAAGTAATGAATTAGACAATAAAGTGGATATTTTGACATCTAAATCACAGTAGAAGTTTTCATTAACTTCTTAAACTGATAAACAGCAAATGCATAAGAAATACATTTAATGCATGTATGCTTCTAACATTAAACACATCAACATTAAGGAGGCAAGCAGGTTCTTGATAGGTGCCAATCCTGAAAATCCTTACTCGCATGACAGGTATAGCTTGCTTTATAACCCTTTCTTCTGGTTTCAAATGGAATAAACCCACTTCAATGAAAGCACATGTTGTTTCAAACACCTACACTGTTATAAACTGGAAGATTTTTGTGATGAAATTCATTAGGGAGGACACAGAGACTATGTGTATGACAATTAATATTTGAAGGGTGGGCAGCATCATGGTCAAGTGTGCTGGCTGCTGACTTATTCTTCTGTGTTAGAATCCAGGCTCTGTCACCTCCTGCTGTGCCAACTTTCCTTGCCTCAATCACCTTCTTATTGGATATTAAAATAGGGCTTAGGACTGAACTGATAATTGGACCTAGGACTAAATTAATTAAAATGTGGAATTTACTTTGTACTATGTGTGATGCATACCGGTGCTTCAAGAATGGTAGTTTAAGGCAGACTGTTCTGAGTGCAGTATGGACGGCAGAGTGAGGAGGAGGCAAGATGGGAGAGAGGCAGGGCGCCTAGCTGGGGGGCAGTTTTAGGCTAGAGCTTGAGCAGCAGGGGTGGAGAGAGTTTTCCTGAGGCTTCGTGTCTGCAGGGCACTGACCAAACCTGGTAAAAAGTAAAGCTGCTAAAAACACTCCGGTGGTTGAGGATGTAGCCCAGTGGTAGAGCATAAGACCCTGGGTTCAAGTCCCAATACCAAACCAAAATAAAGAAAATATTTTGCAGTGGTGATACTTTCAAAACAAAATAATGGGGCTGGAGTGGTGGCTTGGCGGTTGCTGCCCTTGCCTGGCATGTGCAAGTACACAAGTTCGAACCCCAGCACCATGTACACAACAAAGTCTCGGAGCAATGAAGCCCACATGAAAAACTAAATAAAATTGATTCTCTCTCTCTCTCTCACTGTCCTTCTCTCTTAAAACAAACAAACAAACACAATAATGTACCATCAATTTGATAAGTTTCTTAAAAAATGATGTTTCCAATCGTTGGCAATTTTCCTGGCTATTATATATATGGCTATTATGTTACATTGTTGCTATGCATTTTTTTTAAGAGAGAGAAGGACAGTGAGACACAGAGAGAGGATCAATTTTATTTAGTTTTTCATGTGACTTTCGTTGCTCCGACACTTCGTTGTGCATGTGGTGCTAGGGTTCAAACCCAAGTCCTTGTGCATGCCAGGCAAGCGCTGTAACCACTGAGCAACTGCTCCAGCCCTTTGTTGCTATACATTAAAGATACTATATTAATATAGGTTAATGTCATTCACTGAACTAGATGGTAAGCTCTTTGAAGGCAGTACTTGTTCTTATATTTATGTAACACAAGACATAGTTCAGCCTTACAAGTATTTATAAGCACTCTAAATACTTATCCATTAGTGCAGCTTAATTATTACATTAACATAGTATGACATTATAAGTAAAAGTATAATTCTGACTATAATGAAGCTTATTATTAGTTTAGGATATGACTAATAACAGAAGTTAGTAAATTTATTCAAACAGGAGAAATTCTAAAACTGAAACAAAACAATAGCCAATAATTACTTTCAAAATCACTTTTATGGAATTTTTTTAAACCAAAACTGATAAGTATATCAGAAAATATCCCGAAAAGGGAGTTATACCTTTAAGTTACTGCAGCATATCTGGGAAAGATCACCTTTTCAGAGATATGATCAAAGGATCACCGTGTTCAATGTAAAAAGCAACACCCCACACCTGCTGAAATATTTGTTTTCCATTGATGTTTACATGCTGCTAACCTCTTTAGTGTGTTTCTTACAGCTCTTCTATTATAGGGTAGGAAGTTGATAAAAGGTTATTTCTTTGTACCTTTTGAGAATTCTACATTTGTCCTAGAGGCTGAAACTTCTTTTGGCCCCTTCTTTTGTTGCTTTACATGCTGTTGGATTTTTATTTTAAGTGACTCATTATTGATGTGACTTGTGAAAAGTTCAGCAGGATAACTGGTAATTAAATGAATGCATTTTAGAAAACATTACGACTTTTGTGTTAATAGGTGCAACCGAAAAGATAGTGGATATTCTCTTTTATGTATTATGACTCCACCACATTAAAACCAGATGATAAGTAAACACTAAACACACTTTAAAGTGCAAGGTATTATCAAGCAAAATCATTGATCTTATTATACCTGTTAACAATGTTCAAACAATATTACTTATGAGTAATATGAGAATGAATGGCACTAACTTTCATATAAATTGTGAATTGCTTGAGCTCATTCAAAAAATATTTTCAATTGCTTTAAGCTTCTTTTCACTGCAAACAATTAGTCCTAGGAACTATCATCGCTGTAAAAAGAAATAAGAAACACAAAGTGAAAACAAATGGAAAAGTTCCTTAACAAACACCTATTTTTCTATAGAGCAAAGCCGGTTGTGTTCTTTAAAGCATTTTTAAAGCAAAGATGTTGCAAACACCCTAGATCACCATTGAAATTGACTTCTCCGCCCAGTTTTTCAATTGTGTTGATCTGACAAGAAGCTGCATGCTAATTAGCTCAGGTTTCATTTCAATTAAAAGTTCAAAGAGGCACACTTTGCAAGGTATTACAAAGTTATGGTGACTAATTCTCCCCGAGATCTATTAGGTATCTTTGTTTTCTTTTTAGTAGTTCATGAACATTTTTTTTGTCACTCAAAAACAAACCTTTGCTTTAGATGCCTTGAGCTGCAGGTGGGAAATGCTGCCCACCTACTTTCACCTATCTCTGTATTTTGTTTCTTTGTTCGTTCTTACCTCTAGACTCAGTCCACCCGAAAAAGACAGAAGGATTATATGTGAGTCATTACTATAAGCACTGGAAACAGAAAATGTTTCTACAGATTCAAATTTAGCTCATTTATCTCCTCTGTGTTTACCTAACCTATGTTGACACAGTGATTCACAGAGAAAAATAAGAACCCACACTTAAGCATAAAGATCAACAACAACAACAAAAATACCACCCAGGAAAATACTATTATGGAGTGGGATCAGGAGGAATATCTAGCCAGAAAGATGCATAAATGAATTGCCAACCTAATGGCTCAGGTGCCAGAGAACACTATTCCAGGCAAACCTCTAGCCCATCTGAGTTCTTGCAGATGACAACATTAGCACAAAAGTAGGAAGGAAGGAAAGGAGAGGATTAATTGATATTTGGGTAGTTTTCAACTTTGGGGCTTTTTTGGGGGGGAGTACCAGGGATTGAACCCAGGGGCATTTCTTATTAGCTATTGAACTATCGTCTATTCGAGTCCTTTGCCTGTTTCTCCCCTCTTACAGTGAGAGAGAGAGAGAGAGGGAATCAATATTATTTATTTTTCATCTGGTTTTAGTTTTTCTGACACTTGGTTGTGTATGTGGTGCTAGGATTCGAATCTGGGTCCTTGCACATGCCAGGCAAGTGCTGTGCCCCTGAGCCACCGCTCCAACCCTTTGACTGTCTTTATATTGGGCTGTCTAGTTGTAGAATGTCTTCTTATATTCTGGTACTAAAAGCCCTTATCAGACACATGCTTTGCAAACATATCCTCCCATTCTTACGGCCGTCTTCACTTTCCCTTGATAGTGTCCTTCGAGGTACAAACTTTGCAACTTTGATGAAGTCCAGTTTATCTACTTTCCCTTTCGTTGCTTATGCTTTTAATGCTATATCTAAGAATCTATTGCTAGATTCAAGGTCATAAAGATTGACACCTAAGTTTTCTTCTAAGACTTTTATACTTTTAACACTCACATTTAGATATTTGATCCCTTTGAGTTAATTTTTATATATGGTTTGAGGTAGGGACCCAATTTTATTCTTTTAAATGTGGGATATCCAGTTTTCCCAGCGCTATTGAAGAGTTTTTTTTTTCTTTCCTTATTGTCTGGTCTTGGCACTTGTGTCGAAAATCAGTTGACCATAGCTGGGCATGAAGGTGCCCAGCTACTTGTGAGACTGAGGCAGGAATGTGGCAAGTTTGAGGCCATCTTGAGCAAACTAGCAAGACCTAGTCTCAGAATAAAAAAATAAAAAGGGTAGGGTAGCCTGAGAGAGGTCTTGAGTTCAATCCCAAATTTAAAAAAAATCACTTTGTACAGACACATGGGTTTTTTTCTGGACTGTCAAGCCTGTGGCATTGATCTATATGTCTACATTTATGCCACCTTGCATAAGATGTTCAGTCTCTAATTAACAATTTGTAAATTCTTTCATAATGACACAGGATCGTTACTCTTAGTATCAATTACATTCTATGTGCATAACGATGCCACCTTGAAATCCACTGAAATAAATGGGGTACCTGACTCCACATCAAAAAATTCCAAACTGGCATTATTCGTTATTTATGTTGTATATAATTTTCTATTTTCCTCTTGCTGAGACCTTACAGTTTTAAAAAACCTGCACTTTATCCTGACTCCATTACATAACAGTGAGATATTGGGCCAGTCATTGAATCTCTGTTCCTGCCTCTTCAAGTGCAAAAAAAGAAAAACTTATTTTGTAAAACTTTTAGCAAGAGTTAAATGAAATCAAAGACTCTTACCTGTTCCCTATTATATAATGCATTTTCATCATTTGTTGATTAACTTATTATTTTCTGTTGTTATACATTTAAGTTAGATGGATATGTATGTATATGTATATGTATGTATATGTGTGTGTGTGTGTGTATCACAAATTGTCCCTCCAGCTAACTTAAAGGTCTAGGATCGGCCTTAACTTACTATCTCACTATGTCAATATCCATGTATACGTGAATCTGTAACAACAATTCCCTCTGATATGTAAGGCTATGTTGAACAAATAAAAAAATTAAAAAAAAAAGAATATAGCTGGAGGGGCTGGAGCGGTGGCCCAGCAGTTGGAGCGCTTGCCTGGCATGTGCTAGGACTGGAGTTTGAACCCCAGTACCATGTACACAACTGGGAGTGGGAGAAACCAGAACCAAATAAAAATTAATTCCCTCTTTCTCACTCTCTCTCTCTCCCTCTGAAAGAAGAAGGAGGAGGAGGAGGAGGAAGGGGAGGAGGTAGCTGGAAATGAAAAGAGGACTTTCACGAAAAAATTTGGATCTGTCATGCAATTCACTTAGATTATTTCAACCATCCAGAGAACTCTATTAAACTGCTTTTATTTTAGGCTCTACTGTTATCGCTAGCACCAGAATTAACCTGTTAACAAAAATAAAACAAAGTAAAACACCCCCGCCTCAAAGTCATTGCCAGTCATAAATAACTTGGAAGTTACTTAAATGAAGATATATTGCCTCTATAATGGAGTGCTGTCTATAAATCAGGAAGAAAAACAAACAAATAAAAGACCCATTAATGTGAAATGCTGACAAATCTGTGTTTTCAAAGGCCCTACAATCGGTATTCTCAGAAGCTCTAATAAAATACAGTCATTGTGTCTCCCAGGCTTCACAACTAGAGGAACCTTCTCAGAGCTTCGAGAAGAAGTCTGATCATCGTGGTTTCAGAGGTGGGTGCTTGCAGAGCTAAGACAAGTTTTCACCCTCACCAAAGAAAAATTGTGGCTGTTTTCTAATGAACAAAGCACAGTCCCCCAGGCACCAGAGAGCTTTAAGCGTCTTTCCCACAAATTAGCCACGGGAGGCCTTGGAAAGGATGCCTTGGTGTCGTGCTGCCCTCTACAGCCAGAGTCTTCAGACGCCGTGATAAAAATAAATAAAAATAAAAATAAAAATAAAAATAAAAATAACAATTCTAGGCTCCGCTGGTCCACACACTCATCTTCCAAGTTGCTTTCACCAAATAAGGAAGCATTTATTCATTCCAAAAGAATTTCTACCTGGGATTCTTTTTGTGGTGACCAAAGGAACCTGTTTAAGTTTCCCTTTAAGAGAAATTCCCCATAGAAGGTGCGTCCTCCTTGGATGAGTTTTCCTGAAGTTCCACGGCGCACACTCTAGCAGATGCTGTTCCTACGGAAATCTCTGGAAAAGGAGCACGTTGGTGTGCTCGAGGGCAGAGGTGAGCCCACTGCAGGACGTGGAGGTTCACACAGACGCAGGTGATTTGGGACCCGTGCTGCCCCGCCCCAGGTCCCAGGGTTGCTGCCTGACCACTCTGCCTGAGGTTTGCCCCTTCCCCCTGTCCTGAAAGCAAACAGGAAATAAAATGACAGCAGAGGGCTGCTTTCTAGAGGACAATGTGCCTGAGTAGTTAGCAGCCAACAATAGGTTGCATTTATAAAACAACATTTCCAGAAAGCTGCAGTTTTACAAAAATAAAAACCATGCCTATCATTAACAGTTGCTAACTTGCTTTCCCCCTCTCTCTCTTAGCTAAGTATTTTGACCTCTAATAGTGTATCACAGCTTTTTTTTTTCTGAATTTCTCTTAAGTCTCATTATGAGTCATCTTACTATCCTCAGGATAAGCTTGCTTCTCAAACATCTTAATGCTCACTGAAAAATAAAATCAAAGCTCACAATCGCTCTAAAGTATCATCATCTGATTTAACTTCTTTGTATCTTTATAGTATTAATGGGTATTTTGCATTAAGATTTTAACTAGTTTTTCAAATGCAAATAAAAATAACAGAAAATGTATAGGTCATTTTAAAAATATTGGTTTATTGATGTCTTTCTGAATAACTGCGTAAGCAATTACAAGATGTTATACAAATATTTTTGTTCATCATAAGCAGCCACATAACTAAACTACTCTTTACTCTCATTTGGCAAATGATATAAAAAGGCATGAATAAGGGTTAGATTACCTATTCAAGGTCATCTCACATAACCTGCAGGAACACTTAAGAGGAGAAGTTCTTATCACCCAGGTCTGTACTGAAGTCCTGGCCATAATATTAGACCTCCCATTTTTACCTCTAGGTTTACTTCAAATTTTTCATTTGTAAAATGGGTAACAAGTTCTCAAATTAAATAGTATGAAAATAATTTTTCACAACTCATTCAATTCCTAACAGATGGACTGGAGAAGAAAAATGAGATGCTAGATTGGGAAGTTTATTGAGTATAAAGGAGAAAAGGTTTTAGCTAACTTTAAAATGGTAACATTACATTTTTATAGCTTCAATAGCCCATGTTTTTAGAAAGATATACAAGTTATTCCACTTGCTTATGAAAGTTAACAAAAAATCACTAGTAACCTTAATAGAGTAGAAAATCTAGTTAATTCTTTCATTATTGATATTCTAAAATACTTAGGATTAAAAAATATCTCAATGGTAATAATTTGAATCATCCCTCTGCTTCCTCAAGATATAAACAGATTTCTTATTGTTAATTTGTAGGTTTTGTTTTTGTTTTAATTTCATGGCTTGAAGAGAAAATGTAACTTCTATCCCTTTAACACCTTCAGATATCTTTTTCTGGGCATGATTTTTTTTTTTTTTTAAAGCAGTACTGGTGACTGAACCCAGCACCTCATGCATCTTAGGCAAGTGCTTGACCACTCTTCAGCCCTGGACATGATATTTTAAAATATCTATTAGAATTATTAGTCAGGAAGAGAAGCAAAAAAATTTAAGTAACTCTAAATACTCAAAATAAATTCTTTTAATTTTTCTTGAAAATCAATCCAAAACTATATGAACTCTTCTCAACATCTTGCTCATCTTTCATTGTATTATAAAAGCATCAAACACACACTTTTGTTTTAGGTAAACAAAAAGATTTCCAGGTAGAATTTGGTAGATGGTGGATTTGAAATTAAACTGAAAATGTGCCTATAACACATACCAGATTATATGACAAACTGGACAGTTTTAAATCTCTCTCTCTCTTAATAGTGATACAGGGGATTGAACCCAGAGCCTCGAGCATCCTAGACAAATGCTGAATTGCTGAGCTTCATCTGCAGCCTTGGTTAAATTCTTATAATCAAACAAGGTCTTAAAAACAAATCTACAAATAATGCTAAATCTAGTAAACAGGAGCAAGAACTTCTTGTTTTGTCTAGACATTTTCATTTATATTTTTAAATACAACTTTGCAAACAAATTGAAAGTCACTGAACTACACATTTTAAAAAGGTGAATTTTAGCCTGGTGTAGTGGATTACAACTGCAATCCCAGCGATTTGGGAGGCTGAGGCAAGAGGATGGCAAGTTCAAGGCCAGCTTCAGCAACTTAGTGAGACCCTGAGCAACTTAGACCCTATCTCAAAATAAAAAATAAAAGGGGTTGGGGATGTGGCTCTGGGTTCAATTCCCACCACCAAAAACCAAAACAAAATAAAAACCCTTTATGTTAATTAAATTATATCTCAATAAGTTTTGTTTAAAAAAACACAACTAACTAAATATTTAACAAGAATATCCTTCTAGGGGGTTGGAGAGGTGGCTCAGCAGTGTAGTGTTTGCCTGGCATGTATGGTCAGGTATGATCCCCAGTATCACATTCACAACTAAGTGGAGGAAAAAAAAAAGAAGATGAAAAAATAAGAAAAAAAAATTAAAGAATATCTCACTAGGAAAGAATATATGACATTCTTCCTTGCTAGCACAATCTTTATACAAAAGTGAAATAAACCAAGTGTTAATTGCAGTCCAGATAAGATGATGTGTTTAGGTTCGGATATCTTTTATAATGTAATTACAAGACTCAAATTTTGATTTCAAAGATTTGTGTGAAATTCCCATAGAAACCAAGACCATTACACTAGAAAGCTTAGTGTGCAATCGGCACATTCTGCAGCATATTTATATTTTTAAGGGATTTTTTTTTTGTTATAACTTTCATCTGCTTTTGTTTAACTGACAAAAGGATCAGGAGAGGTTGCACTCTTATCATGAGATTTCTTTAAAGTCATTGTGGATAGAAGCATGAAAGTGCCCCAGAAGAGCAATATAGATTTGAACTCACTGACAGATTCTGGAAATAAATATTGTAGGCACTCTCGACTTGGATTTTGAAAGAAGAAGGAGAAGCTGCATTCTTTTCTAGAAAAAATGATTCTGATAGCATCAAAGGATATTAGAGTCAGAAGCACTTTAGAGATAGTCTAGCTGAATCCGAAGCCTTCCTTGATGAAGAAATAAGCGCCCCAAGGAGGTTAAGTAATTTGCCCAAGGTCACACAGAAGTTAGTGAAAGGACCGGATGGGGAACGAGTCTCCTCATTCCCTCTTCAAAGCTTTTCATCCTCTCCTTCCCTAGACTATCATCTGAGGAAAACAGAAAGGTATTTAAGAGCTTTCGATTAAAAACATGTTTTAGATAGCATAATCTCATGCCCAACAGGTGCTAAGAACTACTTTCAAATTGTGAGTTATCGCCATCTATTTTTACTATTTTTCTCCACACAACTTTCATGAAGTAAGTTGTGATTACTATCATAATGAAGAAAATTGAACATGGAACAATTACAGGGTAAAGAAAAGGGTTGAACGGCAACCACATTTACTTTCAAAATCCACTGTGCCTCAGGAAATCTCAAGAGAGTTAAAAAATCAGCCATTTGAAGAGTCATGAAATGAATGCTCTCATGCTGTGCCCACGGTGTGAACTGAAACAGCCACTCCAGAAAACGATTTCCCACTCTCTCTAAAGCCTTTCATAAAGTTTTTGGAGTTTAACCTAAAAAAAAAAATCTTTGATAGCCAGTTATATCAATATATCTCAGGTCCAGAGACATAATTTTGCATTATTTATTATTATTATAAAAAGTGTTGATTGCATCCCAGCCTTTGGGCTACGATCAAATATATGATTAAAAAAAAAAGGAATCGTTAAGAACACCATTTTACATTCATTTGATGATTGTCATTGTACCTAATAAAAAATTTAGAAAAAGTTAATACAGAACCTATTTTATGAAGTTTAAGAAGCAAAATACAAAATTATATAGGTGGTATACTTTTTTAAAATGTAGAAAGCTGGCTGGATCGGTGGCTCAGTGGTTGGGGTGCTTGCCTGGCATGTGTGAGGACCCAGGTTTGAGCCCCAGCACCACATACATAAACAGGAGTCAGAGAAGCAAGGGTCAGATGAAGAATAAATAAAATTGACTCTCTTTTTCTCTCTCCTCCTCTCTCCCTCTCATTAAAAAATTTTTTAAATAAAATATATTGCTGTGCATAGAAATAGTGGTAGTCTTTGAGTAGTAAAAGGGGCTTTTCTCAAATTTTCCAAGTTATTATTGAAAAACATATTGCTTTTGTAGTAGAAAAATCTTTAATAAATGTTACTATTAAAATAAATATGAATCAACCCATCAAAGACAAATCCAGAAAATATCATTAGAATCTACCATGGGAATGAAATCCACACAGGTTCTGGGTTCCAACACCTTCTGACTACATCTCATTATCCAATGCCCTTAATTCATGCTGTTGCCAAGTGCTTTTTTTTTTTTTTACAGAGTTATGTACAGTTAATATCTCACATAATGCACAGTTCTCTAAGAGTCCAAAGAATACCATCCACTCTAGAGCTTATAAATACTTCCTTCGTTTGATTTGCTCTATCAGATCGTAGCAATTAAAACCAAACTGCAGGCCTCTCCCAAACTCAGTGGAGGTGGGGAGGCTCCTTCAGCTGCTCCCTAAGAGTCAGCCCCACACGCTGAAGTCGTCTGTTCTCTTTCTATTATGGCAGCATCTAAACTCGCCCAGCAGCCAAGGGGGCCTTAATCCCTCATTCCGCCAAATCCCAAATTAACCAAAGTTGTCGCACAGATCTGGAAGCACTGAAATAGCAACCATCTAAGAGGATAATAAAACATTGTTCTGAACCAGAAAACAGGTCCTAGTTAATATCAAGCCAAATGCTCGTCATTTAAGCAGAGAATTTGCAAAAGGGATTTGAAAATTCCTTGAGTCCCACCTTTAGGGAGAGTCCCCCTGTTGCTTATACTTTGAAACAATAAAGCCAGACAGAAGAACGCTTTATTCCTCTGTCAGCATGATTCATGTTCCCACATTTGAAATGAAGAAGATCCTTTCCCGACTAGATCTCAATAAGACAATCATGAAGGCAAGCTGACAACCCTGGTTTCTGCTGTCAGAGATCTGCACATCAATCACGGAGACTCCATATGGCATCTGTTTTCAGTGATCATGTCACTTACCATCAACATCACATTAAATCCTTGCAGTAAAAATGGGTTCTTTCCCCATATTCACAAGCAGATGATCTCTGATTTCATCCCCAGGCCTCTGGTGTTGGGAAGGAAACACAGTGCAACAGTGTCTCCTGCTGCCTATTAGCGTGGTGACACGTGTGCATGGGAGGGACTCTCCCTAATGAAAAGGAATGAAGACTTAATCCTCGGCAGTACTTGACTCTATTCCAGTGTCTATTTTCTCTACATTCAATTAAAATGTGCTTCAGATTTTGCATTGCTCAGTTTGAAGACTAAGAATGTGATTATCTCTGCTATTAGCACTCTTCTAAATTTTTTTTAAGAGACAAGGACAGAGAGAGAGAGAGAGAGAGAGAATCAATTTTTATTGAGTTTTTCACATGGCTTTTGTTGCTCTGACACTTAGTTGTGTAAGTGGGTGCTGGGGTTTGAACCCGTGTACTTGTGCATGCCAGGCAAGCACCGTAACCACCGAGTCACTATTCCAGCCCCCACTGTTCTACTTTTAAACAATCTCTTACCCTCTTTTGATTTTTCACGTGTTCATTCCCATACTCATTTGCTTCTCTCTGCATCCTCACCCAGAAAAAAGCAATGCTAAATGGCTAGTTCAACTTGTTATATCAACAGGAGAATCTGAATTTTAGATGCCAGAGGGAAAATAATGGGTGTCAGGATATATTCTTTTTGTTTCACAGGTTTGGCATAACATTCAGGGGGAAATCATTCTGGAAGAGTGCCACCAAAACCCACAAGAATACAAGTTTCCTTTTTAGTGTTATTTCAGATCCTTGATGGAAGAAAAATGTGTGTCTGGGAGCAATCATACTCAGGCATATATCTTCCTCTGATGCAATTTTGTGAATCCAAAGTGATAAAAAGAAGTTGTGACTTTTGACATTACTGAATAAATTCTGAGGCCCTGTTTGAATCTGTTACTTCTTCCCCCCAAATAAATCCAGTATGTTTACGCTCTTACCATATGTCAAAAGAATGCATTGGAAAGCTCACGAATGAGTTAATTTGTATAAAAAAAAAGTTTAGGGGTGGGGGAAACTAATGTGGAAAACTTTACCTTGACCCCAGTGCTCTTTCTGCTTCTACGTTCCTCTGCTTCCTTCCCTGCACCCCCCTAAAAAAATTCTGGTTGTTTCTCTAATTTTTAAGATTTGCTCCTGGCGAATGGCTGGTTTTGATTGTCTCTTGTTTTGGAAAAAAAGTTGACAAGCAAGGTTGCACCCATCTTAGTTGCTAAACCAATGGCGTTTGAGAGCAAGGATAGCGTGTTAGGTACACGTTCAGAGTTAGCTAAGGGAGAGCAATTACCTCCCCTGATCTCAAGGTTACTACTGAGGTAGTTAGGGTGTAACATGAAACTAGTCTACTAATGTTTCCCATTCCAAGAAGCAAAAGGGCCCTTTGCTTTAAGATTACTACGGATCTGTTTCTCTACCTATCTTAGTACGGATCTGTTTCTCTACCTATCTTGCTCTGATCTATAGCATCTATTGTCTATTTTGGCATGTAATCATGTCCAATCTTGATTTATTCTCTAATTATTCCAGAAGTTCCTGCCTTCAGAAGAGGACTACCTTACTCATGGTATCTTAAATTTACTGTAGCTTCTCCAGCCCAGAGCACCCTCATTGAAATGATTTGACCTTTTTCTCTTTTTAGAAATCTCATCAACAATACTCTCAAGCTACAGTTGTAAGAAACAGTTTAATATTTTTGCAGCTCTTCAGAAGTTTAAAGCACTGAGCACAGGAGACAGAAACTTAGTGAGATGATTTTTCATTCTAACTGGAGACTGTATGGGCATGTTTCACTTCTGAATATTTTATTCTTTCTTCTTTTATTGACTTAGGCATCATAATGAAAGTTTTGATGACTCAACTTGAGTGAAAGAGAAAGATATTTTTAGTTTGAATAAGCATTAGCTTTCCATTTAGCGATTTCATCTTCCTTCGGTACAGATTTTCTTTTCATTTGAACATGCATTTTTTAATGCCCAGAATAGAAGGACTGTTAAAGGTAAACACCTCAGCTAATCTCTAGTTTAGGGGAGAATTTGATCACTCGTTTTATTTTGCATTTTAACAGGGACACTCTTTAACAAGACAACCAGCCCCTCCCAGAGGGCAAAGGGACTGACTCATTTCTGTTGCATATACAGTTAAACCTTCCATTATGTGTCCTATTAATAATTACATTTGCTTTTGTAGTGTGTACTGTCTCCTGATCTCTGAGCTCATACCTATTAAAATCTTCTCTAAACAACATTCAACTTCCATCCCCCAAAGACCTGTTGGCAAAAACCATTTCCCTCCACTTTTCTAACACTCTAAGACCCAAGCATACAATGAGAACAAACTAAAGCACAGATTATAACAGAATAACAAGTAAAGTTCATAAAATGTTTAAATCCATTTATGATATTTTTTCTGGCAAGATGTGGTGTTTGAACCTTAAACAACTCTAGGCTTTAAACTATATTAAAGACAAGAAAGCAGAAAATATATGAAACAATAACTTCAAATCAATAATAGAAAATCAGAGAGAAAATAATTCAAAACAAATAATTATTTTTAAATGAAAAGTTATCTTTTAAATGTTATTAAGTTTCAAGTACCGTGTGACTATAAGATTTAATACTATTACTCATTTTCTTTTCTTTTTCTTTTTTGGGTGCTGAGGATTGAACCCAGGGTCTCACACTTGCTACGCAATCGCTCTACCACTCTGCTACATCCCCAGGACCCAATAATATCACTTTAGAGAGGGTTCATTTCATTTTTATATCCTCGATACTTAACACAATGACTGAACAAAGAAGGCACTCAATAAATGTTTGACAAGTGAGTGAGAGAATGAACGAAAGAATAGATAAATGATGAATGTACTTTACCAATGATGTTGGGTTTATAGATGTATCTGAAACAAACATGTAGGAGTCAAACATAAAGAATCAGAAATGAAACACCTTTAACCTAGATTGAAACTAATCTTGGAATTCTTTGGAGAGTAAGTATTGGAGAGTGGGCTCAGTTGAACATGGATATGGAAGAGAGGCACAGACAGAATCCTAGGTGTTTGAAAGGTCCCAGATAGATTCTTACCTTAAAGTTGGCGAACTTCATTGTCAATAGTTGTTCAACTTTTGTTTTAATAACTTCCAGTATTTTTCACAAACGTCATTCAGTCCTATATTGCATGCAAATACTGTTTATGTAAAGTATCATATTATTTCTCTATAGTCTATTTAATTTTTTAAACCATAACCACAGTGGAAAACCACAAAGCTGATCTTCTTGCTGAGAGGGAACACATTTGAAGTTCTCATCGGGATCAGGGTCAAGTATATGCCCAGAAGTGTGTTTACTGAGGGCGATACAGAAAATGTTGGCATATGTTATCAATTTGGGAATAAGTATATGTATCTGCCTTGGCACTGGGCAATTTGTTAGACCCAGAGGCAAGATTCTGAGTGATGTACCAACAAGGCAAGACTAAGAAAACCATTTAAAGAGCACATCATTAGATTCAGAATGAAAACACGAGCCCAACTAGTTTATGTATAAAACACACCACCTTGTGGAATGAGAGATAAATGCTTAACTATGTCCTGCCACTTGTGAATGATGTCACCACTGTGATTATAAGAGGAAGGAACTTCTCGGCTCCAGATGGTGACCATTCCCTCCCTGTGGTAGCTCTAGCATTCATAAGCAAGTATAATTTTTTTCAATTCAATTGTATAAAAACACATTGCCTTTTTTCACTGATACGGGTGGATGAGCACGCTGTTTTATCTCATTACTCCCTTCAGTCTTGGTTAATGTGTTTTTCTGTATGATTTATTTTTTGAGATAATGATCACAAGCTTTTCTAAGATAACCAACACAGACTTTTAGAAATCTTTTTTCTATTCATCTCTAAGTCAGGCCAGAGATTTTTAAAAAGGCTTTCTGGCATTCAAAGAGACTGTTTTACTTCTTACCCATAAGACACTAGATATCCACTAACCAACATGGAAAGATGTGTGGGTAATTCTTGTTTGTTAACATTCATATACTGAATAATGATCTCAAAAGAATTCCCAAGATATTTTGGAATTTAGAAACCATGTGGTTCAACACCCTCATATTTAAAATTAGGAAATCGAGGCCTAGCAAGGTTAATCGGTCAAATCACCTAAAAGTTATGCTATCAGCAGCTGAGCAAAGATTAAATCCCAGCTCTTCTACACCTCCCTGTGCATTTTCTAATATATGACACAATATTGTTTAAAAGTAGAGTGAATTTTAAATGGTCTTTCCAGACAGTAAATTTCATTATGCTTAGCAACTCTGCTACTTATTCAGAAACTATCAATCCATCATGATTTTTATATTTCTTGTCTTAAAAGTGATGCATTCCCTCTGATGAAAATAAAGCTATTTTATCCACTTCCTAAATGTGATATTTCTTTTAAAATGCATTTTACTTTAGGATTAGCTCTGTTATACATGCATTTTTAAAACCAAGATAATGGAAACACTTCTGATTTTTCCATTAGCTATAAAAGCAATGTACTCACTTCAAGATGAGAAAACAATGTTTGTATTTAATCTGTTGCACATATGAATTCTGCCAGATACTTAGCAGGTCCACAGTACATGAGTCCGATGACAGCTATCTTGCAATTTCTAATTGAGGGAGCTTTAAGTAATTGTGGTAAAGCCATGTTCAGTGTGTAGAGTTCTAAAGAAACCCAGATACTGGAGAGGAATCTTTCACTGATGATGTTAATCGAATTCAATTCTAGTTTGTAAAGCAGCCAGCTGCAGCCCACTTGTGATACACCATGTGATAAAGATCAGATGAATTTGATACAAACGATTTACTGAGAAAGTAGAAATCTGCTATTCAAAATTCACACTAGTTCATTAAAAAAAAAAACAACAAACACATTTTTGCTTTTGTACTACCTACCACACTGAAATAAGAAAGGGCAACCTATGCAAAAACTCTTTGGCACCCTAAAAATACGTAATGCTGAGCACATATAACTTTGTTCTTCTGAAAAACTTTTTTTAATAGAATTAGAATACCATTTGCAACATTTCCTTTGTTTAAAAGATGAGCATAAAATTCAGAAAAGATGTTTCTTGTATGATTCATAGATGGTAAACAAAATGTTCTACATTCCCAGATGAGTATTATAATAAAATATGAATCCAAGCACACTAGGTTTCTTTCAAAAATGTACAGATTTATCAGTGAGGAAAAAAGAGGACTATGTTAAATACCTCTCTTACTAAAGTGGCTTGGAATAGTCCATCAACTTATACTTTTTTTTTAAGTGGAGGATAATTTAAATAAAGTATTTTCAAACTATGAATTTGACCTATTTGTTGGGTCTTACTCAGAATTTTAGAAAATGAAATAGACAAAGTATCAAAGTTGCATTATACATAGTGTGGATAACTTCTTTGAGGCATAAGATAAAATTTATTTCTTACTGTGAATTATAAGTTCAAAAGATAATGTATTAAGATTAAAACAATTATGAAAATTATTGCTAACTTTCTTCAACATATTTTGCATGTTTCTCTTCTTTGTCTTCTTTTTTTATGGCCCTTAGCTCTTTAGTCACTAATTATTATATCCTGGAATTTATTTCACATACGTAAAGCTTTTCAGAAGGAAGAAAAATGTATACTAATAGATAACAAAGGAACATATGTCTAAACCTCTCTAGAAATCAACTTTTTAGTAAATAACTAAGTAGGAGTCTAGACTTCTAAACATAATTGTCCAAGTCCTTTTGTGATTTATTTCCTTAGTATATTTGGTCAGAATGATAATTTCTGTTGCTAGATTGCATTCCAGAACCTTTGGAAAATTAGTATTAGCAGACTAATAGTATTGTAGTTTGTTCTGAACAAGATGTTGGATGAATATATGGATGAATGGAGAGAGATTTGCTAGAACAGCAGTTAAGACCTCTGTTAATTCTCATTATTTATTTTCTCTATGATTATTCCTTATATCCTTGAAAATGCTTCTGTCAGATAAGTTTGTGTGTGTGTGTGTGTTCATGTGTTTAATCTTCTCAGTACAATCTAAGAGCCTCTTTGAGAACAGAGATCATGGCTTATACAATTCCATATTATTTTAGGGCCCAGAGGCAACTTAAAAGATGCTTTTCATAAATAATTAAATGAACCCTGATGAATGGGGACAGATGAAGAGTTAAACTTTATGATGAACTGGAAACAGACTCTATTGACCTTAAAGTCAACTCCAAGAGGAAATGCACAAAGGAGGTGGTGTTAAAGTGTGTTAGCTCATAAATTGGTAAAAAAAAAAAATTAGATGCACCATTTTGTATATATTTAAATATACTGCTGATTTTTTTTAGGAAGCAAATCTTTACTCCTTTTATTTTCTTTAGTTGAATGTTTCCCTGTCATTGGGTTCAAAGGGTTCTTTTTTTTTTTTTTTTTTTTTTTTTGACTGGGGAATCTAACCCAAGGGCACATTACCACTGAGCCACAATTCCAGTCCCTTTCATTTTTTTATTTTGAGACAGGGTATCACTAAGTTGCTGAGGATCTTGCTAAGTGACTGAGGCTGGCCTCAAATTTGCAATCCTTATGTGTCAGCCTCCCAAGCTGCTAGAATTATAGGCATATGCCACTGTGCCTGGCATACAAAGAGCTCTTGAGTCTTAATTTTTTGCTAGTATTAAGCCAAAAACCAGACAATGTGTTAAACGACCTATACAAGACAAATCATGCTTCTCTCCAAGAACCTCACCGAGCACACCAAGTTAAAAGCAGTAACTTAATTTAGTTCCCTCTTATAATGACATATTTGAGATGGGGACATATGACAAAAAAGTAACCAATGCATTTCCTAGGAGAATAACAGTCTGGTAGGAAGGTCACTGCAATCCGTGCTTGGATAAGATATAGGGATCAGATTTAGTAAGTGGAGGTGTTCCGCCAATACCCCTCCATTGCCTTTTCCCCTGTCATACTCAATTAGCAAGTGGTGAGAAAAACTCCCCATCAAGAAGGCTTGGTGCAGGGCTGGAGTGGTGGCTCAGCAGTTGCGGCATTTGCCTGGCATGCGCAAGGACACTAGTTCAAGCCCAGCACTACGTACACAACAAAGTGTCAGAGCAGTGAAAGCCACATGAAAAACTAAATAAAATTGATTCTCTTGTTCTTTTTCTCTCTCTCACTGTCCCTCTCTCTCTTAAAAAAAAAAAAAAAAGAAAGAAAGAAAGGCTTGGCGCACCAACAGTTTACAACAGGCAAAACTCACAAGTCAGCTTCCGTAGGGCAGGTCAACTGAGGAGGACAGGCAGAATGGAGCCCCCAAAATATCTTTTGGGACAATGAAGTTAGAAAATAGTCTCAAGAAACTACATTGAGAACACAGACAGAAAACATTCAACCTTACAGGAAAAGGTTGAGAAAAAGATAACTGATAACTTTGATGTTCATTTTGAAGAGGGTAAAGTTGCAGGAAGACTGAGACACTGTTGAGGATGGGCCATACAGAGAATTAGAGTGACAGAGGTAGGGTCTAAAAGATACATCTTTGCATGTGTTGGTGGCTTGGTTCCCGTTCATTAAGCACCTTGAGTGAAGTGGGAAGAACATGGACTTTGGAATCTTGTAGATTATGAGTCCGTAGTCTAGCTCTTCTGGTTGCTAGCTGCATGATCCTGGGCAAATCAGTTGACCTCTTCAGCTTTGATTTCAGAATAGAAAAATAACACTTGTGCTATTAAGTACTTACCATAATTTCTGGCACGTAGCAGGGGATCTAAATGAGATCTATTATTGTTGCTATTAATTGGGAAGATAGATTTATTTCCATAGTTCTGTTTTGACTATAATTTCCCTTGTGGCCAATAATATATGTTTCAAGATGTCTGACCAGAGTCTGAAGGCACTGTCTGTGTAGGGGACCTTGGACTTAACTTGTTAACTTCAATAAACTGAGCCAACTGAATCTCACAGTGGTTGGTACCCTGGAGAGCTATCCTAGCTGGCAAAGGATTATTCTATATTTCATAACATTTTTGTTTGGGGAGGTATTTGAAGTAGGTGGGCTAAAGTAACTTAGCTTTGTAGTGACATGTGGCCAAATTATGGTGGTGATTAATTTGAGCAGTATAAAGTATTCACCATAATAATGATGATAAATAGCATTTTCTTCCAATTTATGGGATCTATCTACTATGTTATGTTTTTCCTGAAGCTTTGAAAAAAGCTCACATGTACATAGAAAGTGTGTGTAAAGGAAATAAGAATTTTTAAGACAATTTTCAAGTGTATGTATCTAAATGAGCAGTGTCCCCTGCAAAGAAATTCCCTTGGGAAGCTCTACAAACATTCTAACAATCCTGCCATCCCTCAAAACATTTTTGGGACTTCTCTACTGGAATTGCCCTAAGACTCAGTTTATGAGCCATACAAAAAAGTCAGACTTAGTAATTTATGGTCACACATAATTTTTCACATTTGATACTCTCACCCACCTTGATTGCCCATCTTGGCTCTGAATGATTTCGCTCCTTCCAAAACAAAACCCAATCTCAAAATGAGACTGTTTGTCACCATCTGGAGGATTGAGGTGAACACATCACAGGCTCGAAAGGGAATCCCACAAAGAATCCCAGAAATTCGAATGCTGGAATAGCATCCTCCATGGCAATGAACTTGCTGAGGGCAACTCTCCTTTGGACTGCAAGTCGTGATGTATTTGTTTTTAAGATTGTTTTTGACAGTTAATGACAGGAGGATGGAAGTAGAGGAGGGAAGCACCTGGATTTGAGAAATGCTCAGGAGGTAGAACCACACAACTTGAAGATTTTAGTGTCAGGGCAAAGACCAGAAATAGGCAAGAGTAGCAGATGATAATCTCATGGCAGGTTTGGGAATCAGGGGTCTAAGGGGGCTTCTGCTGAGCTGGGGACACTGGATGATCCACTGGGGGACAAATGCTTGGTATGCTTTTGGCTGTTCTCTGTTTGAGATGCCAGTAGAGTATTCAAGCAGGGATCATAAGTGTTTAGATACACAAGTCCATGTCTCAAGACAAAGTGGGACCTGGAACCGTAGATCCAAGAGTCTGGAAAGAGAGGAAAAAGTTGGATAATCTAAGGTGGGTGTGTAGATTGAAAAGAACACAAGACCTAGGAGAGATCCCTGAGAGATGCGAATGCTTAAGAGCTGGGAAGGAAAAAAAAAAGATGACCACGGAGGAAGCAGACATATAAACCAAACAGGAGGGAGGGATTAGGAGAGTGTGGTGGCATGAAGACCAAAAAAAAGAGAACATTTCAAATGACAACTGTCAATAGCATCAAATTTTGCCAAGAGGTTAAGTAAAGTGGAGACTGAATATTACCTCCTGGATTCAGAGAATACATATTATAGATGACCCAGGCAAGAGCACTGTAGAAACCCTCTTATTTAACATATTGTGAATGGGGCTTGGGAATTGGTCAATGGCCAATTCATTGAAAAAGTGACTAAGTTGGGGAATCATTTTTTAAAATGTGCATTCTTTAACCTAGTTTAACCTGAAACACATAACTGTGCATTTATTTGCCAATCTTTTTGTTGTTGTTGTTGTTATAGAATAGAGAGGGAAAAAGAAAGAGAAAGCCAATTTTATTTATTTCTCCATCTGGTTTTTATTTTTCCAACACTTGGCTGTGTGTGTGGTGCTAGGGTTCAAACCTGGGTCCTCATGCACACCAGGCAAGCGCTTTACCCCTGAGTTTCCTCTCCAGCTCTTGCCAATTTTTGATAGAAGGCCTAAACTTGCCTTTGAGTAGGATATGCTCATCAAAATTCAGCCTCAGTTTTCTTGTATAAAGTACATCACACATGCATTATCTATAATTCCTTATTTGGGTTTATTTATATTAGATCAAGAATTTAAGTTTGCTCACAAAGCTATCTAAGTGCAGAATCCTATATATTTATAATTTCTTCCAGTTTTTTTTTTCTTGTTCAGTTCAATGCAATGGAAACATTTAAAGTCATTTTCCTTTGCAAACTCTTCCCAAATAATTTAATTTAATTTTCATAGAGACAGTCATTTTCTTTTTCCTGTTTATATTTTGTGTATCAACTATATAAAGATTTACATAATAATTACATTATGTGATTACAGTAACAAATGCACCTGGCATAAACAGGTTGAGTAAACACACTGATTCTTAGTAAGCCTATACTGTCTCAAGAGATCAACAGTTCACGTGTGCAACAGGCAGAAGCGTATTAGTTACAAAAACGCCTTGTGCTATAGGCAGGAGTCAGAATGGCAATGGAGAATACCAGTCAACCTGCATCGTGTTGGTTAAACAGAGGTTGACTGCAGATTTTACTTTATTTTAGTTCTGGGGGGAGGCTTCAGAAGGAAGATTGTAGTGGGCTGAGCAGTACATCTGAGTTGAAGAAATGGCAAGACTGAATTAGATCAGGTTGGGGTGGTGGCTCAGCGGTTAGAGCACTTGCCTAGCATGCGCAAGGACCCAGATTCAAACCCCAGTACCACATACTCAACTAAGTGTTGGAAAAACAAAGGTCAGACGGAAGAATGAATAAAATTGATTCTCTCTCTCACTCTGACCCTCTCTCTTAAAATAAGAAAGAATTGAATTATCCAATGGTTTGCCTGAGAGGGAGAAGACAGTGCAGTATCTGAAGCCATAACTATAATTGGTAGACAGGAAAAACATACTCTTCTTAATATAGAAGAGACTTGAGTAAGTTTATATCCTAGAAGGACCAGGAAAATGGAAGAGAAAGATGGAAGGCGAACAATAAAATTTCAGAGAGGTAAGCAGGAATGTAAGCCATTGCATATGTAGAGCAGTTAATCTTGTATAACAGGAAAGGCATCTTTTTCATTGTAGAAGAGAGAAATATATGAATTGGGGTGCAGGTAGGTTTCAGGTTTGGTAGCAAAATCAAAGGAGCAGTCTGCTGAAAGAGAGGGGAAGGCAGGAGAGTTAATTACAAATAATGGAAAAGACTTGAAATAATCATTGCAGAGCAGGAAGACAATGATTAGTAGAGGATTGTAGTTCAGAGTTGAGATCCTGGCTGAGATAGGTAAGCCCTGGATTGAACAAGTGAATTGGAAGAGCCTGAGAAGATAAGACTGTTCCTGTTAGTCAAACGGGGAGGAGAGACATAAGCAAACAATTTTTAAAAGAATAGAATATATTAAAAAAACCCTTAATGTTGAATGAAAGAAATATGGCACCGAAGAGAAATATACCATAATCTCGTTTATATAAAATTCAAACATATAAAATGGAAGTATATATTTTAGGAATGCATACATATATGTGTGATAAATATAAAGAAAAGCAAGAAAGTTGTTGCCATAACAGATCATGGTTCCTTTTGGAGAAAGGAGAGAAGAATGATCTGAAGGGGACCTATGGGGGACTTCTGGAGTGCTAGTGATATTCAGTTCTTGACCTGGATAGTGGTGTATTTCATCATAACTCAACCAGAGAAGAGAATCACTTTGGTTTATAGGATAAGGGATTTATTGTAAGATTTAGACCATAGACAATTGTGGGAGGAGATGGGGAAGGAAAGTTTTCAAGAGGGAACTGGAGGGCTGGAGCGGTGGCTCAGCGGTTACGGTGCTTGCCTGGCATGCGTGAGGACCCAAGTTCAAGCACATCTGGCTGCTGAAATGAGACTGCACAGGGATAGGTAGTGGAAACGTCTGTGGGAAGCTGATGCCTCTGTGGGTCTGCAGCCAGGTGTCTGCTAATGAGCCTGGGACTGCTGCTGGGAAGAGCTGCATGCGAGGCAGAGAAGCAGGAACCGGTGGGATCTCTGCCCCTCTCTGTCTCCACATCTAGCACAACAACCTTCTGACAATGATGGCTGCAGCTCCACCTCTTACTCCTCAATCCCATTCATGATGTTCCTTTAATCAACCCTAAACCAGAGGCATGCAGGGAAAGGGATTCTGCTATTCCCAGATTAGTGACTTCGAAACAAGATGATCTAATATGGGTGTCACTTGAGTTTTACTTTATAATATATTTATGATTAAATATTTTTCTGAAGTTATTATAACTCATAATAAAGAAGACCATCAATCAATCAAAAAAAGAACAGGCATGTCATTTCAAATGCCATGTATGATACTATGATAGTGCTACCAGAGTACTGAGAAAGGTGTCATGAAGCTATAGGAACAATTTTGCCTGAGGGCATCAGGAAAGGCATCAATGAAAAGGAAACATCAAAAGTAGTAACAAAAATAATAGCATTCATTACTTACTATGTATCAGACATTGTAATTTGCTTTCTTTAAAAAAAGAGATAGGGGACAGTGAGAGAGAAAGAGAGAATCAATTTTATTTAGTTTTTCATCCGGCCTTCATTGCTCCAACACTTAGTTGTATACACAGTGCTGGGGTTTGAACCTGGTTCCTTGTGCTTGCAAGGCAAGCACTGTAACCACTAAGCCACTGCTGTAGCTTTTAATTTGATTATTTTACATAATTTCCACAATTTCTATGAGCTAGATTTATATTTCCCATTGTTCAGACAAAGAAACTGAGAAATAATTTTCCCAATGCCACATTAGCTAATAAGAAATAGCAGTAGTGTGAACTCACCTGTAGTTTACCCCAATCACTTTTTCCTTCAGTACTGGTAACCCCAGGGCCTCATGTATACTAGTCAAATCCTTTACCAATGAGCTGCACCCCCAGCCCTCCAATCATTCTTCACCACTACTCTCTATTGCCTTCCACATGCGTCTTGGCAGATAAGGAAAATACACCTTGTTGGCAGAGGGAAGAATACAAGCGAAGAATTGGCAATGTGAATGAGCGTATCCTGCACGTAGGACATTGAGAAGGTCAACACAGCAGACCGATGTGCAGGGGCGGATGGTGAAAGATGTGAAAGATGAGCTGTCAATTTGTCAAAGGATTTTTTTTTCGTGATAAAATGTTTCAAAAGTATGGTCAGCAGAGAGTTACTGGAAATTAATAAGTAAGGAAATAGCATTATCAGATTTGTTTTGAAATTCTGATAGTAGTTGTTTAATGTTCTATAAATCTCTGTATATGGGGATAATCCTTTCCCTTTAAACCCATTATTCTTTACACAGAAAAGAATAAATTATTTGTTTCACGTATCATAGCCTATGAGGAATACAGAACACATATCATTATTCTCATTATGTGAACTTTACAACTGTTAGGACTGGGGATGTAGCTGGGACATAACTGAGTGATTAGAGTATGCGTCTAGCATGTGCAAGGACCTGGGTTCAATCTCCAGTATCATTAAAAAAAAAAGAAAGAAAAAGAAAAATCTCATGACTGGGAATGCTAGGTTCAATCCCTAGTCTCAAAAACCCAAAACAAAGCCCAGGGTGGTGGTGCACACCTGTACGCTCAGTGACTCAGGAGGCTGAGGCAGGAGGATTACAAATTTAAAGTCAACCTCACCAATTTAGCAAGGCCCTAAGGAATTTAGCAAGACCCTGTCTCTAAATAAAAAATGAGGGGCTGGAGCACTGGCTCAGTGGTTGGAGTGCTTGCCTGGCATGCATGAGGACCCAGGTTCAACCCATACACCCAGCTAAGTGTCAGAGAAACAAAGTCCAGATGGAAATGTAAATAAAATTCTTTCTCTCATAATCTCTCCAAGATAGTAACAAACTTTGGATGAGAACTCATGTTTCTCTGACTCCTTTTTTCCCCCCAGGGTACACCTAACTTGACCTGAGCAAATGTGAAAGTGAAGAAAAGAAAATGAATCAAAATCCTGGGGCATTTTCCAGGGAGCTGCAGCCAGACCTAGTGAATTGTCTATTTCTTGAACTCTAGAAGCTGAAAACTAATTGACATCATCATCTTTTGAGAAATTAAATTTGAGTCATGGAACTTTCATTTGAATGAAAATTACATGACTCATAGATATATTTTGCTTTAAGCCTAATGACAGCAAATTGGCTCATAGTAAGTCTTCAGTAATGCTGGATAAACATAAATTTTGTGTTCTGAAATGAAACAAAGTTTTCTAATTGCAATGAACAAGAGAATGTAATTAGTCCCAATTGCCAAAACCAAAATTGTGCCAGGAATTTCAGGAAAGGGGGAAAAAAATGAATAGTATTCAACATGAATGCCAGGGAAAGAATGCTTCCAGAGGCGCTGAGGCTGCATGGGAAGTCGGTTCTTTAAATCTCCACAATCCAAACCTTTCACCAACACTCAGAGAACTTCTTCGATTCAAAAATCTCTGGTTCCATGTTCTGTTTTCCTTTATTAAAGCTCTTGTCCTTGTTCTGAAATCACTACCTCAGTTTAGAAAGTCTGAATTTATGATGGCCTGGAGGATTTTATTTTTCAATGGTATCACTTTTTTCCTTTTCATGTAACCAGCAAGGAAGAATGTAAATAAGGGCTGGATGGAGGCGGCTGGCATCCAGAGGAATTTCAGCCTTCTGTTTCCTTGCTTATCTCCTGGATTTCTGTCTAGGGAAGCACCAGAGTTTTAGTCCTGATAATGGAAGTGACTGCTGACACGAAGTTTCCCATGTCCCCAGCATGATCACATTGAAATGCAGAATTTTACCAGAGACAATTTTCTCAATTCATCACCTTTCTAAGGACATTAGGTATGCACCATTTTTTTCTCAGAATGAGCAATAGCAGAGCAAATGGAAAGATGCCACATCAGACTCCTGTCCATTCCAGTTTACGTTACTGTTTTTCTGAACTGGCTTTTTAGCTATGGTAAGTATGTATTAATACTGTCTCTCTTTGCAAAACTGCTTAGGTCCAAAGACTGAAAAATAAAAGCAAAGCCATGAAAAATAAACACATTGTAAGAAATACTAGATGGTTCAGACTTCAAATTCCATGCCATTGCTTATTTGGATCAGAGGACAAAGGAAAGAAGTTTAATACTAGTCTGATTGGAGCCGAGAATAGAAAAATGCTGTCTAGTCTAAAAGGTGACTAGGAAGCTGAAGTTAATAGTTTGTTTGTTTTTTATTTATTAAGAGAGAGGGACAGTGAGAGAGAGAGAGAGAGAGAGAATCAATTTTAATTAGTTTTCATGTCACTTTCATTCCTCCGAAACTTCGTTGTGTATGTGGTGCTGGGGTTTGAACTCGTGTACTCGCGCATGCCAAATAAGCGCAGTAACCACCGAGCCACTGCTCCAGCCACCTGCAGTTAATAATTTTGATAACAGGAGAACTAAAGAAATTGTTTTTCGGTCTTTAAGAGTGTTAAAGAGAACTGTAGCGCAGATGACTAGAAGTACTTGCCCCACCTCCGTCCCAGGGACTAGTGATATAGCTCAGTGGCACAGTGCTTGTCTAATATGCGTGAGGGTCTGGGTTTGATATCCCCAGAACTATTAAAAAAAAAAACACCTGGCCTCAACCCCTTAGTATGCCCCAACTTCCCAAATTTGCTTCCTTTCCATCTGTTGAAGGGTGCTCCCTGACCATTGAATTTCTCATAAAATATAAGTCTAAAAGGAGCTCAACTCCTTGAGTGAAGCGACCATTCGTGTTTCCATCATTTGGTCCTTCTTAAGTTTTGAAGAAGGTTAACCAAAAGCTTGTGTTTTCAAACTCTGTGAGCTCCATCATCTGAGAAAGAAGTCATCTTTAACCTCCTTCTCTATAGTGGGCACTTGATGTTTCTTTGGTTATCCCAAATTCAACCTCCCTTCCTAACACTGCCTTAACTCTTGGGGATTAGAAATTTCCTTCATTCAGTTTTGTGTTGCAGTGCTGGACTGGTGGCTGTGTGGTTATGGTGCTTACCTGGCATACGAGAGTATGCAAGTTCAAACCCCAGCACCCAATACCCAACAAAGTCTTGGAGCAACAAAAGCCACATGAAAAACTAAATAAAAATTGATTCTCTCTCTCTTTCTCTCACTGTCCCTCTTAAAAAAAAAAAGTTTTATGTTACCTTGGGGAATTAAGTCAAAATGCCCTGTTTTTCCTTTATGAAAGCTGATGGGGATCCCAGATGCACGGACAGCGTCTACTCACTGTCTTGGTATCTCAGAAGCCAACCATGAGACTTATATGTAGCTGATTGGAATACTTTTTCTGGAATTGGTCTTTAGTTTTTTTATTATCAAAACTATTAACTTCAACTTCCCAGTGATAAGTATACACAGGATTTTTCTGTGGTCTGCACCCCCCATACACACATAACTCAATATTTAGCTTCTTTCTTTCCTACAACATCCTCCCTCCCTCCCATTCGAGTTCCCAGTGGGGTGAGAGAGGAAGAAACCAGCTGGATTCTTCCATTCCAGTGGTGGTACCCTGATGTCAGTTAGTTCTTCTTTTTCTTTTCTTCTCCTTCTCCTTCTTCTTCTTTTTAAGAGAGAATCAATTTTATTCAGTTTTTTCATCTGGTTTTTGTTGCTCTGACAATTAGTTGTGTACGTGATGCTGGGGTTCAAACTCAGGTCCTCATGCATGCCAGGCAAGCACCATAACTGCTGAGTCACTGCTCCAGTCACAACAAAATACTCTTTTTTTTTTTTTTTAAGAGGGAAGGACAGTGAGAGAGTGAGAGACACAGAGAATCAATTTTTATTGAGTTTTTCACATGGCCTTCGTTGCTCTGACTCTTACTTATGTACGTGGTGCTGGGGTTTGAATCCATGTACTTTCGCATGCCAGGCAAGCGCTGTAACCACCAAGCTTGTTGACCTGGCTCCATTCATTTTAAAGACTAGTTCTCGAATCTTTCAATTTTTGCATTGCCTAATATCCTTATTTTTGTTTATTTATTTTGCACCATTGGAACTGAACCTTAGTCCTTGCACATGCTAGGCAACTGCTGTACTACTGAGCTATATTCCCAGTGCTCCTTCCATTTTTTTTGAGACAGTCTTTCTAAGTTGACCTCCAGGTCCTCCTGCCATAGCCTTCCAAGTAACTGGGGTTACAGGGATAGGCCACCACCCATGGCCATCCTCATTATTATATATATTCTTGGTGCTGGGGATTAAATCCAGTGGTGCTCTACCACTGAGCTACACTTCCTGCCCTTTTTATTTTTTATTTTGAGACAGGGTCTCACTAAGTTCCTAAGGGCCTCTGCTAAGTTGCTGAGGCTGGCCTTGAACCCAAGATCCTCCTACTCAGCCTCCCAAATTAGTGGGATTACAGGAATGCTCCACCACACTTAGCTGGCCATCCTTATTTTTAAAATTCCCTTTTTAAGCCAGGTAGAGTTTGTTTTTATATCTCACAACCAAAGAGTTCTTAACTAATTCAATATCCCTTATCTACATTTTATTCATCATTCAGTCCTGTTAATTCTACTTTCTAAATAGATTTTTAACTCTATTCACTTCTTTATAGCTACTCTGTCATCACCTATGATCCAGGTTTTATTATTTTATTTTTAAAATTTATTTTACAGTACTTGGGATCAAACCCCAAGGCTTCCTGCAAGCCAGGCAAGCACTGTACCATTAAGCTACATCCCCAGCCTTTCAGCTTTATTTTTTTAGAACCAACTCTTATTCCCACCATTGCAGGACCTTTCATGCTTCCACTATTGTCACCTTTTTTTTTTTTTAAGAGAGAGAGAGGGACAGTGAGAGAGAGAAAGAAAGAAAGAAAGAAAGAAAGAAAGAGAGAACCATTTTTATTGAGTTTCTCATCTGGTTCTCATTGCTCTGAGACTTCGTTGTGTACGTGGTGCTGGGGTTAGAACTCGTGTTCCTTCACATGAGACTGTAACCGCCGAGCCACCGCTCCAGCCCCACTATTGTCATCCTTGAGTCTAATCTTGCACCAAATTGCAACCACACTAATCTTATAAGATTCAAATTTAATGATGCTATTTTTTTGGTCTAAAACTCTTCAATTGTTTTCCATTGTTCTTAGAAGAAAATAAAAAATCCTAACAGGGCTTTTAACATCTTTCATAATTTGATTCCTGATGACCTCTGCCACCTTGTTTTACTAGAATCTCCCCACATCCCTACTAAGCTACAGCAACTCTGGCTTCCTTTTGCTTTTGAACACTTTGATTTCCTTGTGATCTCAGAAACACCACACAGCCTGTTCCCTCCACCTCATCTACTTCTCCCCTGTCAGTTACCTGCCTGGCTACCTCCTGTCCTGCTCTCCTCTTTCAGAGCACTCTGTTCCTTTCCATCATGGTAGTTACCATAACTTCTATGTATCTATTTATGTAATTATTTACATAATGCATATTCATGTACAAGATAACATACAGTCAGTGTCCTAATGCTTGTTAACTTCATGAGGGTGAGAATCACATTTGCTTTGCTCACCACTGGACCCCTAGCACACAGTAGGGTGCCTGACTTACAGAAGACCCTAGGAATTATCTGGGGCTGGGGATGTAGCTCAGTGGTAGAGCATGTGCCTAGCATGCATAAGGCCCCAAGTTCCATCCACAGCATGGTGAGAAGAAGAAGAGGAAGAGGAAGAGGAAGGAAAGGAAGGGGAAGGGGAAGAAGGAAAAGGAGG
>PVKS010001102.1:131535-153807 GCA_004027875.1 Aplodontia rufa | reverse complement strand
AAAAGAACTAATATCAGCATGCTAGAGTAATACAGCCACATCAATTGTTTACAGCAGTGTGAGTCAGAATAACCAAGTTATGGAACCAGCCCAGGTGCCCATTAACAGACGAATGGAGTGGTGGCTCACCAGTTATGGCGCTTGCCTAGCATGCATGGGTATGCAGATTCATACCCCAGCTGGGTCAATCCAACCCTAATTTTTTGAGGAGCCACCACACTGCTTTCTAGAGCAGCTGTACCTGTCTGCAGTTCCACCAACAGTGTTCTAGTATTCCTATCTCCCCAGAACCCCTTCAGCATTTGTTATTGTTTATATTCTTCATCTTTGCCAATCTGACTAGAATGAGGTGAAATCTTTTTTTTGAATTTTATTCAGAAATTTATTTGTTGAACAATCAAACAAGCTTTTAATGAAGTAATATATATATATATATATATATATATATATATATATATATATATATTCTGAAAATTAAATTTATCCCCAAGAGCCCCCTCCCCAGTTACCCAACCTTATCCCTCCCCCCTCCTTCCCAATACATCTCTACAAATCCTGTATGTTGTATGACATTACACCTTATCTGGATTTGAAACATGATAATTGACCTCCTTTCTCAATGGCCAGGGTCTAGTTCCAGCCTCCACAGATTAGTGAAGGAAGACATTTGACCCTTGGTTCTCTGAGTTATGCTTATTTCACTCAGCATAATTTCTTCCATAGCCATCCATTTGCCTTCAAAGGCTGCAATATCAATATTTCAAATTGCTGAATAAAACTCCATGGTATGTGTGTACCACAGTTTTTGGATTCAATCATCCAGTGAGGGACATCTGGGTTGTTTCCATACTTGAGCTATTGTAAATTGAGCTGCTATGAACATCAATTTTGCTGTGTCACTGTAATGTGCTGAATCTAAATCCCCTGGAAAAATATCCAGGAGAGGAACAGAAGGATCATATAGTGGGCTCATCCCTAGTTTTTTGAGGATTCTCCACACTGCTTTCCAGAGGGGCTGTACCAGTCTGCAGTTCCACCAATAATTCACTAGTGTTACTATCTCTCTGCAAACCCTCCAGCATCTATTCTTGCCTATATTCTTCATTTTTGCCCATCTGACTGGTGTGAGGTAATATCTTAATGTAGTTTTCATTGGCATTTCTCTGATTACTAGTGATTTAGAGCACTTTCTCATGTATTCATTGGCTTAATCAATGTCCTCTGTTGAGAAGTTTCTATTTAGCTTTCTGATAGTTTATTGATTGGATTATTTGTGATTTTGATATTATGTTTCTCCAGTTTTTATAAATTTTGGACATTAATCCCCTGCTGGAGAAATCACAGGCCATGATTATTTGCCATTCTGTAGGTTCTCTCTTGATAGTTTTGACCAATACCTTGGCTGAGAAAAAGCTTTTTAGTTTAATGGCGTCCCATTCATTGACTTGACTTTAATTCTTTTGTTTTGGAAGTCTCTTTGAGAAAGTCATTGCCTATTTCCATATGCTGCAGTGATACTACTAATTTTTCTTCTAGCAGTTGTATAATAGGTGACTTAATTACTAATTCTTTGATTCATTTTGATTTGATTTTTGTGCAAGATGAGAGATAAAGATCTAATTTCAACTTTCTGCAAATGGCTGTACAGGTTTACCAGCACAATTTGTTGAATAGGCAATCATTCCTCCATCTTATATTTTAACCTCTTTTGTCAAATATCAGACATTTAAAGGTTTGTGGATTTGTCTCAGAGTCTTCTATCAATTCCATTGGTCTTCATTCCCCCTGATACATATGCCATGCTGTTTTTGTTACTACAGCTCTATAGTATAATTTTCGATCTGGTATTGTCAAACCTCCTGTTTCATCTTTCTTCCTTAGTAATGTTTTGGTTATTCTTGGTTTCATGTTATTGCATATGAGTTTGAGAATTGCTTTTTTGATATCTGTAAAGAATGACACTGGTGTCTTGATGGGTATTGCATTGGATCTGTACAGTGCTTTTGGCAGAATGGTCATTTTAATTATATTAATTCTGCCTAACTAGGATCATGAAACATCTTGCCGTCTTTTCAGGTCTTCTTCAATTTTTTTCTTCAATGTTTGATAATTTTAATTGTAAAGATATTTTACTTCCCTTGTTAAATTAATTCCCAAGTATTTTTTCTTTTGAGAATATTGTGAATGGGATAGATTTCCTGATGTCTTCTTCTGCCCTATTATTGTTAATGTATAGGAAAGCTATTGATTTATGGGTGTTGATCTTACAGCTTGCCACTTTGCTCAATCTATTTATATGCAGTTTTCTGGTAGAGTTTTTTGGATCTTCCAGATATAGGATCATGTCATCGGCAAAAAAAGGGATAGTTTGGCTTCTCTTCCTATTCTTGTCCCATTTATTTCCTTCTCTAGCCCAATTGTTCTGGCTAGGGTCTTGAGGACTATATTGAATAAAAGTGGTGAGAGCAGATAGACTTGTCTTGTTCCCAAGTTTAGTTGAAATGCTTTCAGCATTTCTCCATTTAGTATTATACGAGCTCAAAGTTTGTCATATATGGCCATTACGTAGTTAAGTTCCTTTGATCCCGATCTTCTCCAGAGTTTTAATCATAAATGGGTGCTGGATTTATCAAAGGCCTCATTTGAATCAATTGAGATGGTCATATGGTTTTTTTCCTTAATTCTGTTTAAGTGATGAATCACATTTATTGATATGCATATGTTGAACCAGCCTTGAATTCCTGGAAGGAAACCTACTTGATCATAATGAATTATCTTCTTAATGTGTTTTTAATGCAGTTTGTTAGAACCTTGTCAAGGATGTTTACATCTATCATCATCAGGGATATTGGTCTGTAGTTTCCTTTTCATGATGTGTCTTTGTTGGTTTGTGGTTGCCTCATAAAAAGTGTTTGGGAGAGTTCTCTCCTTTTCAATTTCTTGGAATAGCTTAATAAGGAGAGGTGTTAACTCCTCCTCATAGGTGTGGTAAAACTCAGTGGGAAGTCCATCAGAGTCTGGGCTTTTCTTCTTTGGAAGACTTTAATTGCTATATGGATTTCAGTGCCTGTTAGTGGGCTGTTCAGGCTTTCAATATTGTCCTGTGTCAATTTGGGGATATTGTGTGTGTCCATAAATTTGTCCATATCTTCCAGATTACCTGCTTTAAAGGTGTATAGTTTTTCAAAATAGGTTCTGAAAGTCTATTGGATTTCCATGTTGTCAGTGGTGGTCACTCCCCTTTCATTGGTGATTTTGTTGATTTGCTTTATTTCCCTCCTTCTTTTAATGAGATTGACTTGGGGTTGGGCAATTTTATTTCTTTTTATTGTTTTCAATTTCATTGATTTCACCTTTGATCTTAATTATTTCCTGCCTTCTGCTGCTTTTGGGATTAGATTGTTCTTTCTTTTTGTAGGGATTTGAGGTGGAGCATAAGCTTGTATATTCAGGATCCCTCCCGATATTTATGCCAGCATTCAGTGCTATAAATTTTCCTCTTAAGAATGCTTTCATGCTGTCCCAAATGTTTTGATATATTGTGTCTTCATTCTCATTCACTTCTAAAATTTCTTGATTTCTGCTTTCATGTCTTCTTGGATCCATTCTTCATTTAATAGGTGTTATTCAGTCTCCATGTATATGTTTAGTTTCTGCTATACTTTTTTGCCATTAATTGTTAAGGTCATAGCATCATGGTCTGATAGGGTACATGGGATAGTATCTACTTTTTTATATTTGCTGAGATTTCCTTTGTGAACTAGAACATGATCTATTTTGAAGAAGGATCCCTTATGCTGCTGAGAAGATGATATATTAAGCTAACTTGGGGTGGAATAGTGTATATGCGTCTGTTAAATCCATTTGATTTGCTGAGTTGTTTAGGCTGGAGATGTCTCTGTTGTTTCTTTGCCTTGACAATCTGTCTATTGGTGATAAAGGAGTATTAAAATCTCACAGTATTATCATGCTGGCATCCATAAGTGATTTTGTGTCATGGAGTATTTTTTCCACATATTTGGGAGCATTTGTGTTTTGAACATTAATATTTCCTATAGTTATACCTTCTATTGTATTGTTGCCTTACTATGATTTAGTGGCCTTCTTTATCTCTTCTGATTAAATTTTATTTAAAATATTCTTATTCAGATAAATATTACCACATCTGCTTGCTTTATTGGGCCATGAGCATGGTAAATTTTTCCATACTTTCACCCTCAATCTGTGGATGACATCCACTGTAAAATGGGTCTCCTATAACCAGCATATTGTTGGATTATGCTTTTTGATCCAATCTGCTAATCTTTGTCTTTTGATTGGTGCACTGAGACCATTCATATTCAGTGTTAGGAATAATTATGTTGTTGTGGTTCATAGTCATTATGTTTTATTAGTAAGTTCTGGGCTATCTTAGCTGTCTTTTTGATAGTGTGTACTTTTGTTGAATTTCATCTGTGGGCTTTGAGGATTGTTTGATTGTTCTTCTATCTGGAGTTTATCTTTGGGAATTCTTTGTAATGCTGGTTTTCTCTTCATGAATGCTACAAGTTTGATCTTACTGTTAAATGTTCCCCTTCAATTTTGAATCTGAGTTTTGCTGGGTATAGTATTCTCAGCTGCATGTTGTGGTCATTCAGAGATTGAAATATCTCCTTCCAGGATCTGCTTGCTTCTAGGGTCTGAGTTGAAAAAACAAGAAAGAGGTGAGCTTTATTGATTTGCATCTGAATGTGATTTTGGGGTTTCTCTCCTGAAGCTTTGAATATTCTTTCCTTGATTTCTCTGATATATATATCTATATCTATATCTATATCTATATCTATATCTATATCTATATATATATATATATATATATATAGAGAGAGAGAGAGAGAGAGAAAGTGTGTGTGTGAGAGGAGAGAGAGAGAGAGAGAATAAATTTTATTGAGTTTTTCATGTGGCTTTCTTTGCTCTTAGACATCATTGTATATGTGGTGCTGGGGTTTGAACTTGCGTACTCATGCATGCTGGGCAAGTGCCATAACTGTTGAGACACAGCTCCAGCCCCCCGTTATACATTTTGAACATGATATTTCTTGGTGAGCTTCTCATTTGATTAAGCCAATTGAGTGTCCTATACACTTCCTGGATGAGCATATCTGACTCTATTCTAATATGAGAAAATTTTTCTTTAACTATTTCATTGAGAATACTCTTTATGCTGTTCGTTTGCATTTCAATTTTTTCTTGTATCTCAATTGCTCTTAGATTAATTGTTTCTTCTGATTTCATCCCAGACATTTTGAAAATTCCACTCATGCTTTGTGAGTTTTTTCTTTTTTGTCTTCTGTGTGCTAAAGCTTACTCAGTCTATCCTCATTGCTGGAAGTTCTTTCTTCAAGAGCTAAGGTTCTGTTTTCTATAGAAGTTAGTCTATTATAAAATTCTTCCATCAGTCCCCTGATGTGGTTGACTGCAGATTTTAGCTCCATTACTTCCTTTTGCAATATGTCTATATTTTTGACAATAAAGTTTTTCATCTTTTGAGTTTTCTCACTTAGTCCCTTCGTTAAATCTTCTTTTAGTTCAGTGTTCTTTTAGTAACCAGATCATTGATAATTTTTCCAGGTTTACATTCTAATCCCTGTCTGTGGGCTCCTTGGTTGGGGAGTTGTAGGTTTGAGACAAACCTTTTCTAGTTTGTTTTCTCATTTTTAAAGAGCTTCTTCTGGATCTTTGAATTGAGGTTCCCTGTGCTGAAGAAGGCAGGTCTTCTGGTGCTTCTCCTTGCAAGTCAAAGGGTAGGGTCAGACACCACCTCTCTGTTGACTACCTTCTTCCATAAAGCTGCTTCTTCCTAGAAGTTTGTTTTGCTGCACCTTTTGGATTTAGGCTCCAGGGCTTGGATCTGTAACCTGTTGGGGGTGTAGGGCAGCCCAGTGTATTGTTGAAGCACTGTTGCAAGGGTGTGTTGCTGTGTCCTAGGTTCTCAAAAGGCATGGGGCGGGCCACAATGTGCCTACCTGTGTGATGCAAAGGTACCTGATATCTTTGGTCATAGGGACAGGACAATATATCTGGACTTACTGAGTATGTACTACTGCTGAGCAGCTCCACAAGAGTGTCCTGGGGATGACATGGGAACCTGATGACTCATTACTTGAGTCCTGGGCCTGCCTGGTGGGTAGGCTGGATGACTCTGGGTGGGTTCCTCCTTGGGATTGTCCTGGGTGCTTGCCAGTCTGGGACCAGAGTCCTGGGACTGCAGTGGGTGGGCAGAGAGTCTCCAGGAATGGGGGTCTTATTAGGGGCTGTCCAGGGCACCTGTCCGCTGGCACCAGACTCCTCTGCCCATGGGGCAAGTGAGCATTGTGGCTCCAGGTGGCAGGGTGGAGTTCCTCCTTGGGACTGTTCTGGGTGCCTGCTAGCTGGGACCTAACATCTCATGTATGGGGCAGGTGACCAGAGCAGCTCCTGGCAGGGGTGGGGGAGTGGGGAGGTGGGAGAGTCCCCTTCAGAGCTGTCCTTGGCACCTACTGGCCAGGACCAGAGTCCTGGGCCCACCTTTATTTCTACTCTTACCCAATGGAATGTCGAGAAAATTCTTGGATTGCCAACATTTACAAAAAAGCAACATCCAGACACCTACTATAAATCCCCTCTTCTGCCCTAAATCTTGTTCTATTATTATTTTTTAGCTCCAAGGCCCTTATCCAAAAAGTATTTTACTAATTCATACATCAATTAATTCAGCAACAATTTTTGTCAAATGTCAAGGAAAAGTAATTAATTCTGCAATATATTTAATACCATTTCAGTCAAATTCCTCTAACCTGAAAAATTCTGACAGCCATGGTTTTGAGAATTTGATGACTCTTTTTAAACTCTTTAGAAAGAAGACTGCCAGATGTATTGCTGTGTTCACATATGTGCATGCATGAGCGAATAAAGTAATTAAATGATCCTTAGGTAGTTTGCTAAACCCTCACAGAGCGACTTTGTTAGAAAACTTGGCATCTTCACCTAGGCTACTGATCTTGCTTCTCTATTTGCACCAAGGTGTTTAGTTTCTAAAAATTATGCTTAGGAATTAATTTGCCTATGTCAGTTGATGAGTGAGATTTATCTTAATTTGAATAAACCATAAATGGTTATGTTCCTTGTTAAGGTTGGCTGCCAAGAAACACCAGCTGTCTGGGCCAGAGTTTCCTCACATATAAGATGAACCTTTTTCTGATGTTTGAAAGCTATGAATCCTTCATTTGACTTTGAGCCAAATATTTAATGTGTCTGAGTCTTGGTTTTCTTCTCTGTGAAGTGAGAAAGTTGATTTTATGAGATATAGGTTTCAGTTCTACAATTCTGTGGACGTGTGATTGATAACCAAGAGAGGGAGTATTGATACCACCAGCACAGGACTTGACTGAAAATCTCTGTGTTGACATGTAAAGTTGAGGCCCAAACTATGCTTTGGTCCTGTATCACAGTCTAATGTTATATGATGAAACCAATGATGAAAATGTTCCTTATCCTTATGTCCAATAAACCCACTATCCAACTTGGCTATTAAAAATATAAATAAAACTAGTAGCAATATGTAATTAGGTGTAAAAGTAAAAATTACCTAAATTCTAAGGGTTAGGAGGAATGAGCTGAGGTTATAAATGACAACTAATGGCAAAAATTTTAAGAGCTACTTTGTCCTTAATATATCCTCCTTTGCATATGAGACCTCAGTACAAGGTGGAATAAAAGATCTTCAGTAAGCAAATGAGTAATGGTGAGTAGACAAAACTACAACTCAGTATTCAATAATGTTTTATTGAGTTCTATATCATCAAATTAAGTATTCTATGAAAAGGAAAAATAATTTTAAATACAGAAGAATTGCATTATATCTTCTCTGTTTTCTTTTCTCTCAATTTTAGTTTCATACATTAAAAAGTGACCTATGAACACTTGTTTACTTTGGTGGTTCTGCTCTATAGCTAAGTAAAAGAGTGGTTATTAAAATATATTTGGCCTAAGTAGTCATAATATGTAATATTTATTAACCGTGTGCTTACATGTAAGAAGGAGATAATGGCTTTCACAGAAGATACATGGACTCTGGTGAAGGAGAATGTCCACATTCTTGTCATTGCTGTATTTTTGGTTGGTCGACTGCAATACTATATTTTTGCTAATATAAAACAATGGGAAATATTCCACATTTTTAGTTACTTCAGAACATTTCTTTTCCCAATTTTCCTGCATTTTGAGGCTGTTTTTCTGGACAATCATGTGTTTTTGTCATTTTTGTTTTTAATGTTCTTTGAGCTTTTCATTAGCATGAATGTGCAGAAATAAATGCTTCTTCTTCTTCTTCTGTTTTTTTTATTTTAAAGAGAGAAGGACAGAGAGAGAGAGAGAGAGAGAATCAATTATTATTGAGTTTTTTCACATGGCTTTCCTTGCTTGGACACTTAGTTGTGTACGTGGGTTGCTGGGGTTTGAACCCGTGTACTTGCACATGTTGGTCAAGTGCTGTAACCACCGCACCACCGCTCCAGCCCCAATAAATGCTTCTTGCCACACGTTTAAGAAGCTTGTTTTATATGACAGTGATTTTATTTGAAGTACATTATGATGTATTTAATATAGAGATTCATGTAGCAACAGAATCTCTGCATAAAGCACGGAAGCTTAAAAGTATCTTTCTGGTTTGTGCTTGGAGAAGATTCTTCCTAGGTAACAAATACTTTCTGAACACGTAGCTTTCTATTCAAGATATATACTTTTCCTTCCAAGTTGGACTAACTTACTAAGCCAGTGATCCAGAGGAGAGCAGAAAAATTGCAAAGGAAAAAATTATGAAAGAAAGAAAAGAAAAAATTACAATACATCTTTTAGTTCTTTAGAACAGAAAGTTCAAAAACTAAAGGTATCACTTTTTTTTGTTTCTTGAAAATTTAGTGCACTACCCAAATTCTAGCACTATTTTTGATTCTACAGTGTATTTATAATGCATCTAGCTCAGAAGCACCTCTAATACAATGGATCCCAAATGTTTGCTTTTAAAATTCAATCCAGGTTTTCTGAAATTGAAATGCACATGCATCTCGTTTGTAGGATGGAACATACATCTTATAGTACACACTGGCATTAAATTGAAACCTGAACGATGAGAAGTCATTTGCGTGGGCAGGAAGCCAAATCATTCCTGGAGTTCCACATGCAGGCAATAATTTACATCGACAGGTAGAAAACATGTCATGTGCTCTTGGTACAAAATGATGCTAAAAAAGCTGGCGATGACTCATAACTCAGCTTTCATTTAAAAATGCAAAAACCATGGGAAAATGGATGAAATTTTGCTTTTGTTTGAATTCAAAGTCAAGGGAGTCCTGGAGATCTGACAAGGTGAACCATGGAATAGGACCAAAGACAGACAGACAGACAGAGAAAAACACATTAAGTTTTGGGTTTTGTTTACCTCTTATTTCTATTACCATAAGGGATCTGAAAGAAGAGTAAATGGCATCTGTTTTCCTACTCATTTTCTCATTTAAGATAAACTAAATAGCTTGTTTCCTTTCCACGTTTCGTCTCTAGGATTGACTCAAGCATTTCTGATTGTCTCCTCCATATTTCCCATGAAAATAGTCAATAATGAACTACAGGAATATGGTATAGTCATCTCTCTTAAAATCAGTGATACTTAATGTTTTCTGAAGCAGTGGATGGGAAAAGGATGGATAAATTGAATAAAGAAAGAAACCACAGCCTGTGACCTTTCCTATCCTAAAACAATCAAAATTCCAAGATTATCTCCACCTCAATGCTATGAATACTACTTTTCCAGTGCCAAACTCTACTGTGTTTGCCTGAAAAACTGCTGATTCTTTTTCTTTGAATTTGTCCAGATGAGAAAATCTCTTATACATAATTGCTTTTAAAGAAAAAAAAGGAGCTCAACACTCAGTCCAGCTGAAGTGAAGAAGAACAGCCACTGAACACACCTGGAATGGCCCCCACTACCAGGGGCTTCAAATCTGAGGCTGTTCCCCATCTGTTTTAGTCAGCTTTCTCATTGCCCTTACCAGAATACCCGACAAAAATAATTTAGAGGAGGAAACACTTATTTTGCCTTATGGCTCTAGACGTTCAGTCCATGGTATGTTGACTCTTTAGCTCTGGGCCCGAGGGAGGCAGAATATCATGGCGGAAGGGTATGGTAGAAGAGAGCAGCAACGTGACAACGAGGAAGCAGAGAGAACTCTGCTCACCAGAGTTAATATAAACCCCAAAGGCACACCCCCAGTGACCTAGTTCCTTAAGCCACACCCTATATGCTTACAGCTACCACACAGTTAACTCATATCAGTGGATTAATCCACTGATTACGTTACACTTCTCATAATCTAATCTTTTTGCCTCAGGCCCATTCTTGCATTGCTTCACACATGAACTTTTGGGGGAGACCACATATCCAACCCATAATACCATTCAAGCACACTGTGAGAATGCTGCCATTGCTCCCAATAACTACACACATCCTGCAGATATTCTGTTGCGGCCCGAGTTCCACTGTGCACTGCAGTGAAATCAGGCACATTCCATCTTGTTGACATGGCATGCCCCAGCTGCTGCCATGGAGAGCTCTTTTCTTTCTTGAAGCAAACTTGGAAATGTCTGGGTTTCAGGATAGCCGATCTTGTCATTACATTCTCGGTGGTGTGCACATCGGTTCTCACATGACTAGGGGAAAGTTTAAATCTTGAATTTTGAAGAGTGGAGCAATAACATTACAAGTTTCAACAGGTGGTACTGCTCAAATAGTGGCATGAACTCTTTCCTTTGTCATTAAAACCTAACCTGTAATCTTTCTGGAGTAAAATGGTGTATTGTTTTAAAAAGACTGAGGTGAACCTCTCCTTTAGCCAGGACAAAGAGTGCTTTTGTTTGGTGGGACATGGGAGGGTCGGTGAATAAATCTGGTAAACAGTAACTTTTGGATAAGTGACGACATGAACAACAGATGTTGCTCCATTTTTGTTGCTGACTGGGTTGAACTGTCCCCTGCAAGGTGTCTGCGAATGTGAAAATTGCAGACAGAAAATTATTTTCATCATCTGAAGTGAATAAAAGGCATAGAACCACATTTGTGTTTCAGCATTTCTCTCAGTGCCTTGACTATTTCCAAATACAGAGCAGGCTCTTAAATATTTGGTGAAAGAATAAACAAAGCACAGAATGAATTATTTTGCATGATCAGCTCTCTTAGATGTTACAAAATTTCAGTTACATATCTTATCTTTCTGAAGGTTATGCAAGCCCTTAATTCATTCACAAATGTTTGTAGTATACCGGGAAATAACATCCAGTGATCTAAACTCTTACAGTCTTACCTACCAAAATGTTCTTTCATATTGTGTTAGGAACTGATTGCTAAAGCAAGAAGCCCACTTATTCTTGTCTATTTACAACAGTAGTCTATTTACTTAAGTAGTTATTTACTTAAGTAGAAATAGGTACCATTTATTATACAGTTTTAGGTAATCTTAATTCAAAGGGACATTGAAACCTTGACTGTTTTTGCACCTACGTAGTTATATACTTTTCTTCTTTTCCTCTTTTCTCCCTTTAATTCTTTGAATTCAGTTTATGTTATTCTTTTCTGTTAACTTTTCTGAAAACAGCTCTTTTCACAACATTTATAATCCTTCTATAAGAAATACTTTAAAATTTTTTGAATTAATGTATCAGACTCATCTTGGTGCCTTTTGAACTGATATTTCTTGCTAATTCTCTTTGTAAGACTACTATACTTGGTCTCATCATTTTATGGAGAGCTAAGTAAACTAGTTTGAATTGAAACTTACACAGTCATAAAATGCATCAATAGGGGTAGAAGACAAACACAATTTTTGTAACAGATATATACCTAGCTTTTGCCTGCATCTACACTCTGCTGTATCTGACACCAAAGGGCCATCAGGACAACTAAGTAGAAAGTGTACCATGGCAAAGTATCAAAGGAAGATCAGTAGAGGAAAGGGACCAATAGATAGGTGGTAGATAGGGAGGAGGGAAATGCTTAGGATTGATTTTGGCCAAATTATATTGTTATATTCTAAGCATGTAAGAATATGTAGCACAAATACCATCAATACGTACAACTATAACGGACCAATAAGAAATATGAAAAAAGAAGTGCATCATGGAGAAGAGAAGATATATCTAATTACTGGTCCTCTCAGGCTCTTTTGCATTTTCTCCATTGAGGGCTCTACACATTAAAAATGCCATTTTCCATTCTATGTCAAGCCTCTAAAAATATATTGGTGCCTACACCAAGGACTAGCGAGGAATTGTGTGAGGCCAAGGTAGGCATTTGTTCAATGATGTATTCAGGATCAACTAAATAACTGATGGGTCCCAATGAAAACTGAAGGGGCCCCATGATAATAAAAAATAAACTTTCAATGTTTACTGAATTGAGTCCCTGGTGAAGTTCAATTAGCAGATAAACTGGTCTGGAAGGTCCAAGAATCCCTTGTTCACTTGTTTGGTACCTTGGTGGGAGGGCTGGAGAGCTGGTTCGGCAGCAACTGTGGCCTAGAAGGTACACATGGCATCTCCAGCAAGGCAGCTTCGGGCAGCTAGAGTTCTAGATGGAAGCTGCCATGGCCTTTTGTTAACAATGGGATCATTTGAAAGAATGGTAAAAGGTTCCTAGTGAAGAACAATTTAAATCAAAATGCACCTAAAATGCTGTTTGAAAAACAGACTACTTTGTAATAATAAAGTATTATTTTTGAAAAGTGTATAGGAGCTAAAACATTGCCAAGAACAACAAATGACAAAGCAATACTTTGGCCCCAACATCTCTATGGCTTTGTCAGGCTCTGGCCACTCAAATACCAATGTGTTGCAGCCCTCCTCTTGCAGAGAACGCCATCTAGCATGAAAATAGACTCCCACACATATTATGCAATGTGCGTATCTATTAGGGAGAATTGCATGGTGGCTAAGGACACAACCACCTGGGCTCATACAGGCTTCGCTGCCTACCTGCTTTGTTACCCTGGGCAGCATACATGACCTCTTGTACCTTCTTAGCAGTACCTGTGTCCGTTCTGTGAGAATTAAGTGACTTACTAAACCTGGCCCAGGAAAAGGGCTTAATTACTGTGAAACAGATAGTCACTACTATTATTACAGATACAAAGCTGGAGGAACAGTTCATCCCACTGGTTAGAATAGAAAACAATCTAGGAATGTGACAAAAATAGCAAGTCTTGAAGATTGATTGGATGTTTAGCAAGTGGACAAAATGATGTCTAGACCTAATTTATTCAAAGGTGTAAAAAGATATTCAAACATTGATAGGATTTTTACAAATTATAGGAGAAAAACATCAAAGTATCTTAAAAGTTGAAAAAATTTTAAAGTGAATACTTCATTATCTTTTTTGAACTGTGGCTCCTTTGTTATGTAAAAAGCTGAGCTTTTTTTTTAAAAGAGAGAATCAATTTCATTTTTATTTATTTATGTATGTATTTTAAAGAGAGAGGGACAGTGAGAGAGGAGAGAGAGAGAGAGAGAGAGAAAATTTCACTCAGTTTTTCATGTGGATTTCGTTGCCCTGAGACCTCACTGTGTACGTGCTGCTGGGGTTTGAATTCACATCCTCATGCATACCAGGCAAGCGCCATAACTGCTCCAGCCCAAGAATCAATTTTATTTATGTTTTGATCTGTCCTTTGTTTCTTGAACACTTAGTTGTGTGTGTAGTGCTGGAATTTGAACCCAGGTCTTTATGCATGCCAGGCAAGTGCTCCAACCTCTGAGCCACCACTCCATCCCCAAAGTTGAATGTTTTTAAGGCATGGAGTATGTGTTGGTTTTTTTATTATTGAATAAAAATCAATATAAACTTCATATTCATATTTGATATTATTTCCCCACAGCATTCTCCTTGCCACCAGCAGGCAGGAGTCAGCTGCATGCAACTGTAGAAAAAAATTCATCCTACTGTGGCTTTTTACTTCTCATCTAATAATGCTAAATGCCTTGTGTTGGAGCAATCATTCACTGTTGCTCAGGGAACAATCTCTACACTATTATTTACTGCAAAATCCTGATTGATGACATTTTTGACTGAGTCAGGCAAATCTGCATAGTCAAGAAAATAGACATGGAAAATATTGGAGAAAGTCTGTAGAAGCAAGACACTGGCTGACTTTTAAAGCACTATGCAATATAGGAGTTTATCATAAGGTAGCAGTATTTCTTTTGCTGAAATACACAGAACCAATGAATATTACAAAGAGGAGTGAGATCTTAGAAAGTTGAGTTTATAAAATTAACTTTTACTTTGTGGAGAACACACTCTAATACGATGGGATCCATGAAATAGAGAATTGTAGGATATATTCCTTTCTTTCTGCTTTGTCATTTAGCACTCTGTAGCTTCCTAACTACCTGTCACATAGGCATTAGCATTCTGGAAAAATTACAGAGAGTTTTACATATTCTAAGTCTGAAAATGGTAAAATGAAGAAATGAAAAGTTCTATTTCTATTTGTATCTTTTTTTTCAGATTTTAGGTCCTAAAAGTTTTCGCAATTTCTCTAAATTCATGGTATGCTTGAAATATGTTCTGAAATATTAACAATCTCACTCACCCTACCCACCTGGTAGAAGGTAAAGCTGATTGGTTTGTCTAGTTGTGGCCACACATATCCTATACAAGAACCAATTGAAATGACCCATCTTTTTCCACCTGCATCTAAATTTTTAAAAATTTTAAGAAATAAATCTTTCCTGAAACAAGTCATCATATTGACTGTAAAGAATTAAAGTGGTAAGAAAAATAAGGCTTAGTGAGAATCTGGTTATTTCCAAATATTTTAATCATTTTATAAGCATGTACCATTGGGGGAAAAACAGGAAAAAAAAAAGATTTTCATGGGGTCCTAAGTAAAATATATCTAGTTAGACACAGTGGTAAGAGGATGAGGGAGAAGGATTACAGGTTCAAGACTAGCCTCAGCAACTTAACAAGACTTTGTCTTAAAATAAAAATAGGAAAAACTGGAGATGTAGCTCAGTAGTAAAGCACCCAGAGTTCAATCCATAGTGAAAAAAAAAAAAAAAGATATCTACAGAACACCATGGAGGACCCAGTACCTGGACCCTGGACCATGCCCACCCAAATCCAAGCCTCCAAGCCAGGCCCCAGCAGTTGCAAAGGACATCTCCAAGGACCCTGAGCACAGACCCTGCCTGCCTAGGCCTGGGCTTCTTTCCCCAACCCTGTCAGGTGCACAGGACACTCTCAAGGACCCCATGCCAGGACCCACCACCTCTCCCCAGGCCTCCAGCCTTAGCAGGCACACAAGACACCTTTGAGAACCCCTTACCTGGACCCCACCCTTCTGTCATGCAGGACCAGGACTCTGGCCTTAATCATCGCAGGCATGCAGGATAGCCCAGAACACACCCCATGATTGCATGGGCTCAGGACTCCAGCCCCAGCCCCAGCAGGTGCACAGAACACCCCATCCTGGACCCGGCCCAGCTATTGAGAACATCTGACAGTTCCAATTTTATTGGACCCGTACCCACCAACAATGATCCCAGGCCCCAGTGCACTGTGTAGGCAGGCTCATTCCAGCCTGTCCCACATCTCTGGGACCCCAGGATCTAGTTAAGCATCCCTGCCACTGAGTTTGAACAACCCAGAAGGCTGTCCCACAATCCCACCAGTTTCTAGATATGAGTCTAGAAGCCTAGATCCAGAAAATGCAGCAAAATGAGGCTCCAGGCAGAAGCAACTTTCTGGAAAAAGGAGGTCATCAGAGAGATGTCTAACCCAACCCTTTGAACTGCAAGGAAGAAGCATCTAGAGACCTACCTTGCTTCCACACAAGTAACCTCAATTCAAACATCCAGAAGAAGACTTTCAAAGATGAGGAATCAAATTAGAAAAGGTTTGCCTCAAGCCTACAACTACCCTTCCAAGGAGCCCATGGACAGGGAGTGGAATGAAAATCTAGAAAAAATTACCAATGATCTGATTACTAAGTGAAACACTGAACTAAAAAAAAAAAAAGGTTAAGTGAAGGGACTAAGTGAGAAAACTCAAGAGATTATATATATATATATATATATATATATATATATATTAAAAGAAATAGACATACTAAAAAAGAAAGTAATGGAGCTAAAATCTGCAGTCAATCACATCAGAGGAACAATGGGAAAATTTAATAATAGACTAAGTTCTATAGAAAACAGTACCTCAGCTCTTAAACAAAGAACTTCCAACAGTGAGGACAGGCTGAGTAAGCTTGAGCACACGGATGGCAAAAAGAAAAAAAACCTCACAGAACATGAACAGAATTTTCAATATGTCTGGGATGAAATCAGAAGAAACAAATTAAGAGTAATTGGAATACAAGAAGAAATCAAAATGCAAATGAATGGCATAAAGAATATTCTCAACAAAATAGTTAAAGAAAAATTTTCCCATATTAGAATAGAGTCAGATATGCTCATTCAGGAAACTTATAGGATATCCAATAGGCCTAATCAAATGAGAAGTTCACTGAGACACAATATTCAAAATGTATAACAGGGAAATCAAGGAAAGGATATTAAAAGTGGCAAGAGCGAAAAGCAAAATTATATTCACAGGCAAACCAATAAGGATCACCTCTGACTTTTCAGCTCAGATCCTAGAAGCAAGAAAATCCTGGAAGGAGGTTTTTCAATGTCTGTATGACCACAACCTGCAGCCGAGAGTATTATACCTGGCAAAACTCAGCTTCAAATTAATTGGGGAAATAAGAACATTTCATGGTAAGATCAAACTTGTAGCATTCATGAACAAAAAACCAACATTACACAGAATCCTCAAGGATAAACTCCAGATAGAAGAACAAGCAAAGAATCCTTAAAATCCACAAGCAGAGGAAATTCAATAAAGGTACATGCTATCAATGGACAACAAAGACAGCGCACAATGAATATGAACCAAACCACATAACTATCCTAAGATTGAATGTGAATGGTCTAAATGCACCAATCAAAAGACACAGATTAGCAGTTTGGATCAAAAACATAATCCAACAATATGCTGCTTACAGGAGACCCAGCTTACAGCCAATGATTACAGCTTACAGCCACAGATTGAGGGTGAAAGGACGGAAAAAAAATCTACCAGGAATTGGCCCAGAAAGCAAGCAGGTATTTCAGTACTTATATATATTTAAGTTGATTTCAAAGATAAACTAATTATAAGAGAAAAAGAAGACCACTACATCATAGTAAGGGGGAACAATACAACAGGAAAATATAATCATAATAAATATATACTTTCCAAACACCCACGCTTCCCAATTATGTGGATAAATTACTCCATGGTATAAAACCACTTGTGGATGCCAGCATGATAATATTGGGAGACTTTAAAACTCTTCTATCACCAACAGACAGATTGTCAAAGCAAAGAAACAATAAAGAGATCTCCAGCCTAAACAACTCCATAAATCAAATGGATTTAACAGACATCTATAGAATATTCCACTCCGAATTAGCTGAATATACCATCTTTTCAGCAGCACAAGGGATCCTTCTTCAAAATAGTTCTAGTTCAAAATATTCTAATTCACAAAGGAAATCTCAGCAAATATAAAGAAGTAGATATTATCCTATCAGAACATGAAACCATGGCCCTAGCAATTAACAACAAAAAATTATAGCAGAAAACAAACATATACATGGAGATTGAACAATACCCTATTAAATGAAGAATAGATCCAAGAAGGCATCAGAACAGAAATCAAGAAATTCTTCGAAATGAATGAGATTGAAGACAGAACTTATCAAAACTTGTAGGACAGCATGAAAGCATTCTCAAGGGGAAAATTTATAGCATTGAGGGCTACATTAAAAATCAGAAGAGATCTCAAATAAATAAGCTGATGCATTACCTCAAGTCCCTACAAAAGGAAGAATAGTCTAATCCCAAAGCCAGCAGAAGGTAAGAAATAATCAAGATTAGAGCTGAAATCAAGTAAATTGAGAACAAAAAAACAATAAAAAGAACTGACAAAACAAAGAGCTGGTTCATCAAAAAAATAAATAAAACTGGCAGACCCCTAGCTAATCTCACTAAAAGAAGGAAGGATTTGAAGCAAATCAACAAAATCACCCATGAAAAAGGAGTGATCATCACTGACCCTAGAGAGATCCAACAGATTATCAGAACCAATTTTGAAAAAGTATATTCCTCTAAATTAGATAATCTGGTAGACCTGGACAAATTTCTGGACATATACAACATCTCCAAATTCATGCAGGATGTTACTGAAATCCTAAACGCCCCAATAACAGGCACTGAAATCCATATAGCAATTAAAGCCTTCCAAAGAAGAAAAGCCCAGGACTGACTGACTCCCCATTGAGTTTTACCACACCTATGAGGAGGAGTTAACACCTCTCCTTATTAAGCTATTCCAAGAAATTGAAAAGGAGAGAACTCTCCCAAACACTTTTTCTGAGGCAACCATAACTCTCATACCAAAACCCAACAGTGACACATCACAAAAAGGAAACTACAGACCAATATCCCTGATGATGATAGATGTAAAAATCCTTGACAAGGTTCTAACAAACTGCATTAAAAACACATTAAGAAGATAATTCATTATGATCAAGTTGGCTTCCTTCCAGGAATTCAAGGCTGGTTCAACATACATAAATCAATAAATGTAATTCATCACTTAAACAGAATTAAGGACAAAAATCATATGAGCATCTCAATTGACTCAAGAAAGGTCTTTGATAAAATTCAGCACCCATTTATACTCAAAGCTCTACAGCAAAGGAACTTAACTATGTAAAGGCCATATATGACAAACCCTGAACTCATATAATACTAAACAGAGAAAAGCTGAAAACATTTCCACTAAACTCAGGAACATGACAAGGCTGTTATTGAGACCCTGGCCAGAATAATCAGGCAAAATAAGGAAATCAAAGGGATAAGTATAGAAAGATTGGAAGTCAAACTACCCTTTTTTAGCTGATGACATGATCTTATATCTGGAAGACCCATTAAACTCCACCAGAAAATGGCTTGATCTTATAAGCAGATTTAGCAAAATAGCTGGCTACAAGATCAACACCCATAAATCAACAGCTTTCCTATATGCTAACAATAATAGGGCAAAAGAAGACATCAGGAAATCTGTCCCATTCACAATAAATGTCCTCAAAAAGAAAACAACAACAACCACCTTGGGAATTACTCTCACAAGGGAAGTAAACGACCTCTACAATGAAAACTATCAAACGCTGAAGACAGAAATTGAAGAAGACCTCGGAAGATGGAAAAATGATCCATGCTCTTGGTTAGGCAGAATTAATATAATTAAAATAGTCATTCTGCAAAAAGCACTATGCAGATTCAATGCAATCCCCGTCAAGATATGAATGCCATTCTTTACAAATACACAAAAGCAATTCTCAAATTCATTTGAGAAACCCAGAATAGCCAAACTGTTACTAGGTAAGAAAACAAAACAGCTGGATTAACAATATCATATTTAAACTAAACTATAGAGATGAAGTAACAAAAATAGTATGGTACTAATTTCAAAATAGGAATGAAGTCCAATGGAATAGAAGACTAGACTCTGAGATGAACTCACAAATCTTTAACATCTGATCTTTGTAGCATACATAGGGGGTGTGGTTTTTACAGAAGGAAATAAAGTAGGCACACTTTGCAGTCCATACACTTTGTAATTGTGTTTGCTTAGGAGTTGGCTATTTGATGGTTTTTGGTTCCTGATTTTTCTAATCTTGTATTAAGACAATTATTTTTTATCTTAAGTTAATCACGACATCTATACTTAATTTCAAAACAAGTGCAGCTTTTTTTGCTTATGCCATCAGTGCAAAAGAGAACATCCATCACTTTTTGTTTTTTTTTAAGAAAGAGGGGACAGTGAGAGAGAGAGAGGCAGAGAGAATCAATCTGTATTTAGTTCTTCACATAGCTTTCGTTGCTCTGAGACTTCATTGTGTACGTGGTGCTGGGGTTTGAACTCTTGTACTTGTGCATGCCAAGTAAGCACCATAACTGCTGAGCCACCACTCCAGCTCCATCCATCACGTTTTTAAAAACAGCTGTAAGGTAAAATTTACATGCTATAAACTCACATATTTAAAGTACATAATTAATTGATTTTTTGCATTTTTGATTTATTGTTGTAAGAACACTTTATATGAGATTTACCTTATATTTAGTGTAAAATAGAGCATTGTAGACTACAGGTACATTGTTATAACAACAGTTCTCTAGAGTTTATTCATCTTGCTTCACTTTGAAAAGTTTCATCTTGAAACTTTTGCTCCTTAATTAATAATTCCCCACATTTAGAATTGCTACATCTTCCTGATGTGTAGAATCATTTATCATTATGAAAATCACTCTTTATCTCTAGTATTTTTTGTTTTAAAATCTGTTTTGTCTAACGTTAGTACAGACACTTCATCTCTCTTGTGATTCTTCTTTGTATGATATCTTTTTTCCATACTTTCACTTTCAGTCTATGTGTATCTTTGAATCTAAAAAGTGCATCTCCTGTAGACAGCATATAGTTGGATTTTTAAAATCTAACCTAACAATCTTTGCTTTTTGATCCGATTGTTAAATTTATTCATACTTAATATTGTTCTTGATATAAATAGATTCATGCCTACCATTTTACTTTTTATTTTTTATGAGTCATACATGTCCTTTTCTTCTATTCCTACTTTACATTAGGTGGGAATATTTGCCTTAAATGATATTTTTAATGTTGTATTTTAATTTCTTTCAAATTTTTCACTACAGATATATGTTTATTTACTTTCTCAGTGGTTGCTCTAGGGCATACTGTACATGTCTTAACTTACCAGAATCAGCTTCAGAATTGTACTAACTTTCAGCATGATGCAGATGATTTTCATTTGTCTAGAAATGTCTTTATCAGACCTATTTGATGCGTTATTGTCATTCTACCATCCTTTACTTCCTTTAAAAATTTTTAATTTAAAAATAATAATCATCTATATTTCATCTGGCATAACATGTTTTGATATTTAAATTAATTAAAATATCTAGAATTTCATACTTTTTTTTTGTGATAAGAACTTTTAAAATTTGTCCTTGGCATTTTTTTTTTAGAGAGAGAAACAGTGAGAGAAAGAGAGAGAGAGAGAGAGAATCAATTTTATTTAGTTTTTCATGTGACTTTCATTGCTCCGACACTTCATTGTATATGTGGTGCTGGAGTTTGAACCTGCATCCTCACACATGCCAGGTAGGTGCTGTAACTGCTGAGCCACTACTCCAGCCCTGTCCTTAGCAATTTTTAAATATACAACAATTTGTAACTGCTGTAATAATGTTATACAATAGACCTCAAAAACTTTTTCTCCTAGCTGAAATATTGTACCTTTTGACCAGCATGTACCCATTCTCTGCCCACTCCACTCCCACCAACTCCTAGCAACCACAATTCTACTCTCTACTTCTATGAGTTTGAGTTTTTAGATTTTGCATAGAAAGGATCACAAAATATTTGTCTTTCTCTGCCTGGCTTGTTTTATTCAGTGTAATGTTGTCCAGGTTCATCCATGTTTTTGTAAATGGTAGAATTTCATTTTTTTTCAAGGCTGAATAGTACTCAATCAAATATGGACACTATATTAGTCAGCTTTTCATTGCTGTGACCAAAATACCAGATAAAAACAATCTGAAGGAGGAAAAGTTTATTTGGGGGTTCACAGTTTCAGAGGCCCAGTCCATGGTCAGCTGAGTCCATTGCTTCGTACCTGAGGTGAGGTAGAACATTATGGCAGAATGTCATGTCCAAGGAAAGCTGCTTAGCTTGCAGCAGTTGGGAAGAAGAGAAAAAGAAAGGGGTCATGGAATATATATACTTTCCAAAGAGTTGCCTCCAGTGACCTAATTCCTTAACCGTGCGCTCCTGCCTACAGTTACCACCCAGTAATACATTCAAATTATTAATCCATCAAATGAATTAAATCCACTAATAAGGTTTCAGTTGTCATCATTTTATGAAAGTTCCACCACTGCATCTTTCTATGTTGGGGATCAGGCTTTCAAAATGTAACCTTTTGGAGAGTGACCTAAATCTAAACCATAAGAGAAACTTGGGTTGATTCAATATGTTTACTATTTTGAATAGTCCTACAAAAACAAAAATAAGAAACATGAGATCTCAG
>PVKS010001102.1:0-131435 GCA_004027875.1 Aplodontia rufa | reverse complement strand
TGATATCCATTCTGATTTTAGTTTGTAGTTCCCTGATTGTTAGTGCTGTTGAGCATTTGTTCCTTTACTTCTTGACCATTTGTACATCTACTCTTCAGAAATGTCTATTCAAGTTCTACCTCGTTTTTCTAATGAGTTGTTTTCTTGCTATTGAGTTGAGCTCCTTATGTATTTTGGATAGTAACTCCTTATCAGACATATGGTTTGCAAATATTTTCTCCCAGTCCACAGGTTGTTCCTTTATTTCTTTAATCATGGTTTCCTTTGATTCTTTGAACATACTCGTAATATCTATTTGAGGGGCTGGAGCAGTGGCTCAGTGGTTACAGCACTTGCCCAGCATGCACAAGTACATGGGTTCAAACCCCAGCACCACGTACACAACTAAGTGTCAGAGCAATGAAAGTCATGTGAAAAACTCAATAAAAATTGATTCTCTCTCTCTCTCTCTCACTGTCCTTCTCTCTTTAAAAAAAAAAATGCCTACTTGGAAGACTTAGTCTATTAAATCTACATCTGGTCAATATCACAGGGAGGATTTTCCTCAATTTTTTATTAAGGAGTTGTACAATCGCAAGCGTGTATAAAGTATCTATATGATTTGACTTAATCTTAAACCGTAGTTACCCCCACATCACCCACACCCCAGTCTCAGGGAACTTTTTTTGCTTTTGTTTGTTTTGTTTTATTTATAGTGTATGGGTCATACTCACTTCTTTTTTTTTAATGTCTCATCATGTTTTGTTGGAAACTGGACATTTTAAATAATCATGGTAGGAGCACTGGGTACTAGTCTTCTCGATCTGCTCTTATTATTCTTACTTGTTTGGTAACTGACTGGAATATTTTAGTAAAATCTACACCTCCTGTCACTCAATGCTAATGGTCTAGCATTGCTTCTCAGGGGCCAAAGCCTAGGGTATGACTAGAGTCACCCTGGGATGGCAGTGAGTTTGGCAGGGCTTTCTTTGTCTCTTTCTTTTACCAAACCAAAATTTAAATTCCATTGATTGCTTTCTTTTTTTAAAAAAAAAAATCCCTGAGTAATAATTTGTTCCATAGACTAAACGAATCAAATTGGGCTCCTTGGAAGTAATTGTTACTGAACTAAGTTCTTGATATTTGTTCTGACTCTAGGAAGGCTCCTTTCTGCTGTTTTCCCCCAGTTCTTTCTAGAAAACTAGCCACCCTATAATTTAACTTAATGTAATATGTACATGTATATGGACATATAATCACCAATAAATCTATTAATCTCCTAATTCACTTTTACCACAATTTCCAGTTTTTTTATTCATTTTACTTTATATTTGTATTTTTTGGTACTTGAGAGATTGAACCCAGGGGCACTTAACCCACTGAGCTACATCCCCAGCCCTTTCTATTTTTTATTTTGAGACAGGATCTCTCCTGGGTTTAGGGCCTTGCAGTGTTGCAGAGGCCGGCTTTGAACTTGTGATCCTCCTGCCCCACCTTCCTAAACTGCTGGGATTACAGGTGTGTGCCACCTTGCCTGGATCTCCAGTTTTTGACAATGCCTTTAGTTTGGAACTTCACATTCTGTTGCAAATGAAGTCAATTCCTTCTGAAAGAAATTAGGAACTGTTGTTTTTATGGCCTCTTTCATCCCAGGAAAAATTTTTGAGTATCATGTGTAGTGCTGGAGTACAGCAGCATTCTTTTCTCTAAGTTACACCATGGTTTATTTGCTGAGACCTTTGTTGGAGGGCTCTAGTAATCTCAGGTACATTTAGCTGGCCTCTTGTGGCACAGAATCACACTTGGTGAGCTGGGGTAAGTGGCCCGGGGTTCTAATATTCTCAGTAGCACCATGCACAAGTCAGGGCCTTCATTCCAGGAGTGGGTCCTAGGCTAAATAAAGGGAGCCTCTCCTCCATCATAACACCCTAAATTTAGGCTTGGCAACAAATACCTGGGGACAGAAAAAGAAATGTTGGTGTCCTAACCCTGGAGGAAGAAAGCCCTCAGAATGAAAGTTAGAAAGAATCCTGTGTTCTTGGCTGCATTTGTCTGGAACAGAGTTTCCATCTGGCTGAGTTAGGAAGTGGAAGGAGGCAGCAGGCATTATTTCAAATACCACAGACTCTTACTAGTCTTTCTATTTGCAGGTTTTCCTGAATAAATGTTTCATCTTTGATTGTACTTACTTGGATCATTTTCAGAGAATCAAAATGGTTGGTTCTATTTATAATTTCCCTCAGTTTCTCTGGAGAGCAGTCTGATTGAGCCCCTCAAACCATCACAACAGAAGTCTCTCCTTCTTGTTACTTTTCAAAATGATGTCTCAACAAAGCTTGGCTTAGAAAAATACCTCCATATTAAATGTTTGAAGTACCTTGAGCTATTATTTTTGTTCACTTCAAAAACACATTAATGCACTCAATGTCAATAAGAGATCTGTCTTCTAAAACATTGGTATCTTGGTTGATTCCAGTTGTACTCAATCAACAGGCAAGATACCTCTACAATGCCATTAAATTACATTATTTTGTATCTTAAATTTCCTACCTACAAGGAAATCATCTAACATCAGTTTCTTGTGGTAGTCATAATTGGCTCATCCCTGTTAGAACTCTCCTTACATTTCTCTAGTTAGTTGACAATGCTAATGGAAAGTAGTGATATATATTTCTTCTCACTTTTCTTGACTCTTCTCTGCTAGCATGTGTATGAAGAAAAAGGTTACTTTTAAACAATTTATATGTATCATTGGGCTTTTATTCATCTTACAGAAAAATTGCTCCAATTTATGAAGATTTCTACCATTTGACCTTTCCTGGGTCTCTTCTCCTTATACACAATGCTCTCTGCCTTTGCATAAATGGCATTAAGTTCAGGTGTGTTTTGGCATAACCTTTCTGCTATTCCTAAATGCAAGAGTTCTGTTTCAAAGCATGAGCTTTAACCAATGACGTTAGCCATCTATTTGAAAATGATTCATGAAAACTTTAAAATATGGAAAATTTGTTTCAACAATGCAGCATGTTAGCAAACAGACTGTTTGTATCCCACCTATCAAAGTGATATTTGGTATAGTAAACCCTTAAGTGAGCATTTTCCACATCAAACTTTGAATGTCATTCTCCATGGAATGTTTAAATTATCCCCTCTTGCCCTTGATTCAAGAAATATAAATGAATTTTCATAATAATCTCAAAACATAAAACTTTAAGGCAGTATTTTCCCCCATTCCTGAAATAGTCACAGAATATATTACATGAACATAGGGAAACATATTTTGATTAGTCTTTATCACTTAAAAGCCACATTACTATACATGTTATTGAGAGTTTATGTGTGTCAATGAAATGTGAAAAAGAAATTGATCAAATGTTTGGGAAACATAAAGATCTTTTTAACAACTCAAAATAAAGATTCAGAGGGAACAATTGGATATGATAAATTTCCTTATATACCAAACTGGCTTGGGCTTAAGAAAACATGAAAAGGGATTAGTGAGGGGCTGGAGCAGTAGTTCAGTGGTTGGAGCACTTCCCTGGCATACCTGAGGACCTGGGTTAGAATCTCATAACCCAGAGAAATAAAGGCCAGAGGGAAAAAATACATAATAAATTTTAAAAAAAGAATTAGCAAATTGATGCTTAAAATTTACAATTAACTTTTTCAAGTAATACTAAGAATGTTATTAGAATTGTGTTGTTTTTAAAGGGTGATAACAAATTTATTTCAACCATAAGATTTTCTCTATGGCTGACTTTCATGACAAATAATCTCTATTAATTTTATAAATATATATATATATATATTCAATTAGTGCATTATAGTTTTTAGAAAATGATTGAATTAGTTGTCAGATATTTCTAGATGCACACAAATCAGCAATACAAATTGTTCAATATCCCGCACACACCTCTCTAGCACCCTCTTCCCATCCCCTGATCCCTTTCTTCTGGTTTCTATATTGTTCCTAAAAACCCAAATACAGTGAACAGAAGAACATTTTTTATATACAAGACTATAGTACATACAGTGACCATTTATAATTGTTTGGAACATACATTGCTTTATCTCAATTCCAACATTTCCCCTTCTCCTCCCTTCCTATCATCCTCTGTTATTCTTCAAAATATTAGACAATGGGATTAAACATTTATGTTTTTATACAGGTATGCAGCATAGCTTGTACAAATATCTTATGAAGTATCTTGCAACTGTATCTCATAAATATTAACATTCTGCATTTTTGTTCTATGGATCTAATATATGAGATGTCTACTTTACTCCCAAGCCTGGGTTTAGGTCCAGCCTCCACAAATGAGGGATAGCATTCCGCCCATGACTCTCTGGGTTTGGCTAACTTGGCTCAGCATGATTTCTTCCAGTGCCATCCATTTACCTTCAATAGATGCAATATCATTGTTTCTAATAGCTGAGTAGAATTCCATATACCAGACCTTTTGGATCCATTCATCCAGTGAGGGGCATCTGGGTTGGTTCCATAATTTAGCTATTGTAAATTGAACTTCTAAGAACATAGATTTTGCTGTGTCACTGTAATGTGCTGATTCTAACTCCTCTGGGAAAATATCCAGAAGAGGGATAGCTAAGTCATATGGTGGGTACAACCCTAATTTTTTGAGGAGTCTCTACACTACTTTCCAGAGCGACTGAACCAGTCGGCAATTCTACCAACAGCGTGCTAGTGTTCCTTTCTCCCCACAACCCCTCCAGCATTTGTTATTTTTTATATTCTTCATCTTTGCCAGTCTGACTGGAGTGAGGTGAAATCTTAATGTAGTTTTGATTTGTATTTCTTTGATTATGAGTGATTTAGAACACTTTCTCATGTATTCATTGGCTTGCTCAATGTCCTTGGTTGAGAAGTTTCTGTTTAGCTCTGTAGCCCATTTGTTGATTGGATTGTTTGTATTTTTGTTATTGAGTTTTTTGAGTTCTTTACAAATTTTGGATATTAGTCTCCTGTAAGAGGGATCACAGGCCATGATTCTCTCCCATACTGTAGGTTGTCTCTTGACTGTTTTGACTATTTCCTTAGCTATACAGAAACTTTTTAGTTTGATGGCATCCCACTCATTGATTTTTTACTGTAATTCTCTCACTTGTTGAACAAGTCTTTTCCAGCTCCCATATGCTGGAGTGTTTGTCCTAATTTTTCTTTTAGTAGTTGTATAGTAGTTGGTTTAATTCCTAATTCCTTGATCCATTTAGATTTGATTTTTGTGCAAGGTGAGAGATAAGGATCTAATTTCAATTTTCTGGAAGTAGCTGTCCAGTTTGTCCAGCACCATTTGTTGAATAGACTGTCTCTCCTCCATGTTATATTTTGACCCCCTTTGTCAAAGATCAGATGTTTAAAGATTTGTGGGTTTGTCACAGAGTCTTCTATTCCATTTGTCTTCATTCCTATCTTGATAACAGTACCACGCTGTTTTTAATACTTCAGTTCTATAGTATAATTTTAGATTTGGTATTGCAAACTCACCTGTTTCATCTTTCTTGCTTAGTTATGTTTTGGCTATTCTGGGTTTCTTGTTGTTCCATAGGAATTTGAGAATTGCTTTTTCTATATGTGCAAAGAAGGACATTGGAATCTTGATGGGGATTGAATTGGATGTATGTAGTACATTTGCCAGAATGACCATTTTAACTATATTAGTTCTGCCTAATCAAAAAAATGGAACATCTTTCCATCTTCTCAGGTCTTCTGCAATTTCTGTTTTCAGTATTCAATAATTATCCTTATAGGTGTCTTTTACTTCTCTTGTTATATTAATTCCCAAGTATTGTATTCTTTTAGAGGATATTGTGAATGGGAACAATGTCCTAATTTCTTCTTCTGCCCTAATATTGTTGGCATATAGGAAAACTATTGACTTATGGGTGTTGATCTTGTAGCCTGTTATTTTGCCAAATCTGTTGATTAGCTCTAGCAGTTTACTGGGGGAGTATTTTGGATCTTCCAGATGTAGGATCATGTCATCAGCAAAATGGGATGGTTGGACTTCCTCTCTTCCTATTCTTATCCCTTTGATTTCCTCCTCTTGCCTGATTGCTCTAGCCAGGACCTTGAGGACTATATTGAATAAAAGTGCTGAGAATTGGCATCCTTCTCTTGTTTCCAAGTTCAGTGGAAATGCTTTCAACTTTTCTCCATTTAGTATTATATTACCTGAGGGTTTGGCATATATGGCCTTTACAAAGTTAAAATAAGTTCCTTTGATCCCTATTTTCTCTAGAATTTTGATCATAAATGGGTGCTGGATTTTATCTAAGGCCTTTTCTGCATCTATTGAGATGATCATATGGTTTTTGTTCTTAATTCTGTCTAAGTGATGAATTACATTTATTAATTTGCATATGTTGAATCAGCCTTGCATACCTGGAATGAAGTCCACTTGATCATGATGAATTATTTTCTTGATGTGTTTTTGAATGTGGTTTGCAAGAACCTTATTAAGGATTTTTGCATTGATATTCATGAGCAATATTGGTCTGTGGTTTTCTTTTTTCGATGTGGCTTTGTTGGGTTTTGGTATCAGAGTTATGGTTGCTTTATGAAAAGCTTCTGGGAGAGTTCCCCCTTTTTTCAATTTCTTGAAATATCTTAATAAGGAGAGGTGTTAGCTCTTCTTCAAAGTTGTGGTAAAACTCCACAGATAATCCATCAGGTCCTGGGCTTTTCTTCTTTGGAAGATTTTTAATTGCTATATGGATTTTGGTGCCTCTTATTGGGCTGTTTAGGATTTCAATTTAATCCTGTGTCAATTTGGGGATGTTGTATGTGTCTAGAAATTTGTCCATGTCATCCAGATTATCTGATTTAGAGGAATATAGTTTTTCAAAATATGTTCTGATAATTGTTTGATTTCAAGGGGGTCAGTGGTGATCACCCCCTTTTTGTTGGTGATTTTGTTGTTTTTCTTTGATTCTCTCCTTATTTTAATTAGATTAGTAGAGGGTCTGTCAATTTAATTTATTTTTTCAAAGACCAGCTCTTTGTTTTGTTAATTCTTTTTATTGTTTTTGTTGTTGTTCTCAATTTCATTGATTTCAGCTTTGATCTTAATTATTTCCTGTCTTCTCCTGGCTTTGGGATTAGACTGTTCTTCTTTTTTTAAAGATTTGACTTGGAACATAAGCTTATTTGTTAGGGATCTCTCCTGATTCTTAATGTGGACACTCAGTGAAATAAATATTCATCTTAAGAATGCTTTCATGCTGTCCCAGAGGTTTTAATATGTTGTGTCTTCATTGTCATTTTCTTCCAAGAATTCCTTAATTACTGTTCTCATGTCTTCTTGGATCCATTCTTCATTCTTCATTTCAATCTCCACATATATGTGTGTTTTGTGCCATGGTTTTTGCTATCAATTATTAGGGTCATGGCATCAAGGTCTGATAGGATACACAGAATAACATCTACTTTTTTATATTTGCTGAGATTACCTTTGTGAACTAGAATATGATTTATTTTGGGGAAGGATCCATGCGCTGCTGAGAAGAAGGTATATTCTGCCAATTTGCTAGATGTCTGTTAAGTCTGTTTGATTTATGGTGTTGTTTGACTGAAGATCTCTTTACTGTTTTTTTTGCTTTGATTATCTGTCTATTAGTGATAGAGAGTGTTAAAGTCTCCCAGTACTATTGTGTTGAGGTCCACAAGTGGTTTTATATCTTGGAGTATTTTTTCCATGTAGTTGGGGGCATTGGTATTTGAAGAGTATATATTTACTATGGTTATTTCTTTCTGTTGTGTTGATCCCTTTTCTATGATGTAGTGGCTTTCTGTATCTCTTTTGATTAATTTATGTTTGAAATCCACTTTATTGGATATAAGTATTGCAACTCCAGCTTGCTTTCTTGGGCTGTATGCCTGGTAGATTTTTTCCATCCTTTCACCCTTAATCTGTGGGTGTCACTGACTGTAAGGTGGGTTTCTTCTCAGCAGCATATTGTTGGATTTTGTCTTTTGATCCAATCTGCTAATCTGTGTCTTTTGATTGGTGCATTGAGACCATTCACACTCAGTGTTAGAATTGTTATGTGGTTGTGGTTCATGTTCTTTGTGTTTTATTAGTAAATTCTGTGGTGTCTTCATTATCTATTGATAGTATGTACCTTTATTGAATTTCCTCTGTTTGTGGGTTTTGAGGAATGCTAGCTTGTTCTTCTGTCTGAAGTTTATCTTTGAGGATTCTTTGTAATGCTGGCTTTCTGTTCATGAATGCTGCAGGTTTGATCTTGTCATGAAAAGTTCTTATTTCCCTCTCAAATTTGAAGCTGAGTTTTGCTGTATATAGTATTCTTGGCTACATGTTGTGTTCATTCAGGCATTGAAAAATCTCCTTCCATGCTCTTCTTACTTCCAGAGTTTGAACTGGAAAATCAGATGTGATTCTTATTGGTCTGCCTCTGAATGTGACTTGGCATTTCTCCCTTGCTGCTTTCAATATTCTTTCCTTGATTTCCCTGTTGCACAGTTTTAATATGATGTGTCTTGGTGAGCTTCTCCTTTGATCAGGCCTATTGGGTGTCCTATAAGCTTCCTGGATGAGCATAACTTAATCTATTTTTAAGTGAGCAAAATTTTCTTTAACAATTTCCTTGAGAGTGTTCTTTATCTCATTTGTTTGTGTTTCAATTTCTTCCTGTATCCCAATTACTCTTATATTGTTTCTTCTCATTCCATCCCAGACATTTTTAAAATTCTGTTCATGTTCTGTGAGGTTTTTTTTCTTCATCTGTGTGCTCTAGCTTGCTTAGCTTGTCCTCATTGTCAGAAGTTCTTTCTCCAAGAGCTGAGGTTCTGTTTTCTATAGAAACTAGCCTATTATTATATTCTTCCATGGTTCCTCTCATGTCAATGATTGCAAATTTTAGTTCTGCTACTTCCTTTTTGAATATGTCTATTTCTTTGATAATAAAGTTTTTCATCTCTTGAGTTTTCTCACTTAGTCCCTTCATTATGTCTTTTTTTTCTCATTGTTCCTTTTAGTAATCAGATCATTGATAATATTTTCAAGGTTTTCATCTCAACTCTTATCCATGGCAGCCTTTTTGAGGGTATTTTGGATTTGAGGTGAACCTTTCCTTGTTTGATGCTCATTTGTGAAGAGTTTCTTCTGGATCTCTGAATTGAGATTTCCTGAGGGGAAGGGAGACAATTCTCTAGGTCATTTTTCCTTGCAAGTCAAAGGGTCGGATCAGCCACCAACTCTTTGATGATTATCTTCTTCCAGATGCTGTTTCTGCCTGGGTCCTTGTGTTGTTCTACCTTTTGGTTCCAGGCTCAATGTTGCAAACCTGAACCTACCAAAATGTAGTCCTATCTTCCGAGGGGACTCAAATAGGCCCCAACATGAACACATGGTGTAGGTAGGTGGGGCTGCTCCAGGCAGGGAACCTCCCTTGCTTGGTCCTGAGCAGGGCTGCTCCAGATGGTGGTCCTACTGGTAGTGTCCTGAGTGCCTTCTGGCAGGACTCAAACAGGCCTCCCTATTATTTTTTATTGTAATTCACAAATGCATGGTCCATGCTTCTGTGTTTATTTATTTATTTTTTCTTATCAACATCATACCCAACATCTGGAACAATGTTTTGCACATAGTGGTTGAAAAAATGTTTAGCATTTTTAAAGTTTTTTTTAATTTGCTAAAATTAAAGTATAATTTACATACAGTGACATGAACAACCCATAAAAGCAACGCTCTTGATTTCAAACAAATGAGGAACTCAGTAGTAAAGTGGAATATGGACTATATACTGCAGCATGTACTAACATGTGTGATGTGAGTTATGTGGTTAGTTTTGTTCCATATACTAGTCCAAGCACTCTAGAAATTTTTTTCCTATGAATTACCTTGGTGCCATTTTGGAAATCATTTGACACACTGGAGTACGGTTTGTCCTGTCAGGTTTGGCCTTTCTGGGGTCTGAATATCTGATGGATTTTGTTAGATCTGTCCACTGTACCTGGACTGGGCCATCAACATTACCCAGCACTGCTCAACTCCTGGTGTTTCCTCTTAGCTGTCAGCCAAAGGAGTTTCCCCCAGTAGCTCCTTTCCCCCTTGCAGCCCTCTGCTGTCTGATGTCATTTTCTGTTTCTTCTAGTCACTTAAGCATCCCATGACTCTGGTCTCAGCCACTTCCACTCAGCAAAATTACTCTCTTTGCTTTGCCTCCAGCAGCCTATGCCAGCTGGTAAGTGTCTCCAGGCAAAGAGCCAGGGCAAATATGAGGTTCAATTTATGTGTTTTCCTTCTCTCAAAGTTCACAGTCCTGTGGTTCCTGTGTCCAATTACTGAGAACACTTTACACATATTGTCTCATTGTTTATGGCGAAGCAAGTCTGGTACTAGTTACTGTGGTATAGTTGTAAGTAGAGTCTTGCTATCCCTATTTTTAAAAAATAGTAGTTAGCAAAGTACATTTTTAGGCTTAATGACCTATCCTTTTATAATATGAGTCAAGATTTGGGATTCCAAAAAAAATGAAAAGTTCAGGGCTCAAGCAATTGAAAGTAAAATAATGACAATTGGGCTCTCTGACAGGATAATAAACTCAATATTCTCAGATGTTTTCCAATTCTTAATCCTCTTGTATCACATTGACTATTCTATTTATCTATTTATTTATTTATCTACAGTACTCGGCATATGGTGTCAGAGAGATACAGATAGATGATCGATATGATAATTCCCACAGTTTCCAGCTTAATTAATATTACCTGTTTCTCCTTTCTTATATCACTTTCCATTCTCTTTCATCCCTGTTTTCTAAGAACTATTCCAAATTTACTGTCAGTCATCTAGTTCTCAAGACTTTGTCTCATTTTCTGCTTTCACAAAAAGATGAAGTTCCTGTCTTTATGGTCCTCATTCAAGGGCAGATGTCTTAATTAGGGTTTCCCTGAAAGCAGAGTGAACACAAGGGCCTATTGATGGAGTAAGTGCAGCATATTTGAGGGTCAAATAGCAGAGGTCTTCTGAGAGTTGACTCTGCAACACCATGGAAATGTGTTTGAACCCCTGTAGAAAACCAGCAGAAAGTTTTATGCAGGAGAGGCATATGATCTTGTTTTAAATGACATGATGGGCCTAAAATGATTTTTGATTCATACATGTCAAGTACTCCTGAAGATTTCAATGCAGTTACAATAGCTAACACTAGAAAATATTCCTTATTTGGCTTTGTGCCCTACTATACATAAATTACTGACTTTGATTAGAATTCCAACACCTTGCATTTCACTACAACAAATTAATATTCATATTTTAGTATGAGTATTTTCCATTGAGAAACAACTGTAGCAATTAATGCAAGTCTTAATATCCCACCACTCCAAGCTAATGAAGAGTCACTCACTACGATCACAATCAGTAAAAGCACCATTTGAATGGAAACTCACCAAAATTATTTAGGATTGCATTTATTTTTAGCAGAAAGAGTGTTGATCACTTTTTTTATTTGAAAAAGTTATTGAACATTAATGCACACAATTCTCATATAAACTCTTTAAGTTAATAGAATTTTCTTTTTCATAGCAAATTATTATTATTATTTTGATACAGGGGATTGAACCCAGGGGGACTTTACCACTGAGCCACATCCTCAGTCCTTTTTGTATTTTTATTTTGAGACAGGGTCTCACTAATTTGCTTAGGGCCTCCATAAGTTGCTGAAGCTGACTTTGAACTTGCAGTCCTCCTGCCTCATTCTCCAGAGTCACTGCTATTACAGACATACATCACTTTCCACGGCTCCATACCAAATTATTTTTATATGTGATCTCATGATGTAATAAAAATCTTGAACTGGGACATGAGATGTCTAGCTCTTATATTAATTTGTTTTGTGACAATGATTAATTGATCGCAAAGTGATTGCAAATTATTTATTAAGCATCTGTTGTGTATGTGCCTTACTGACTGGATGTGATATATTACAAAATTATGATTATATATCAGAAGATATGATCAACTCACAAAGATAAAAAATTTGGTCGCTACCTCAAATTTCATTTGAAATATATAGAGAATATTGCATTGACATTCTGAAACACATGACTTATTTGTTTAAAAAAAGAAAACACTAGACTTGGACTTGGCTCAGAAAAAAAAATGTGCCCTAATTTCAATAAAATGCAAGAATTAAAACTGGGAATTTTTTTAGAAAGTCATAAATGATGTTTTCAGGAGGAAAGAGTTCCCTGTTTAATGGAATTCACTTCCTGAAAACATACTGCCCCGCTACAAAGACACTCCCCCACTAGAAAGACACTCCCCCACGAGCAACATTAGCTTAATGGCTCAGCTGTTTGAGGAGAGTTCTAATACTAACATCTTCACTAGTGTTGTAGATGACAGTGAAAACGTTTTCTTTTCCTTGTGGCTAGTTTTTCTCTGAATGAGTCCTGAATGTATGGGTCTGATCTGACATATTCACTGCCTGTGCTTGAAAATGTATAAACTCAAAAGATCAAAATTCCCAGACCTTTGTATATCATCAAGTGACTTTTCTTGCTTTGTAGTTTTCACTCTCCTCAAATATTTGAATCCCTTTTGACTCCTTCAATTTGTAAGTTAATGTGGGTGATTTTTTTCAAAAGAGAGATTACTGGAAGAAATCTGTGATCAACAGGGAGTGACCTTTGGTCTGAGTGGAAATTGATTACAGGAAAAGTGGAATATGCATTTGATGTATCTACTGATCTAAGTAGGTTAAAAACAGGTGGTACCTCCTATTACTATTCACTTCTTAGTATTCAGAAATAAATGATTAGATAACAACATTTAAATACAGATGCTCATTATTTGGTAAGATCTTTCTATAGACATTTGTCACTATTTGGTGAATAACTTATTTCATGAATGCTTTTAAAAAGCCAGCATCCTCTTGATGTTAAAGTCAATTCAAACCTCTCTGTATGCAAAATGGTAAGTAAGTCAATGTCATCTCTTATGGAGTTAGAGCTGTAGTTTGAGTTTGGGGTTATCAAGAGAAACTGAAAAGTTCAATTGCAGGGAATACATCAGGAAGCACTCAAAAAGTAGAAAAAACCCTGGGTTAGAAAGAAACTGTAGTGCATTTTAAACTGACAGTTACTCACCTCTGTAACCTCCTACCATTGTAGTTTGAAACCTTTATGGCATCACAAAAGATATATTTCAGCGGAAGGAATTAAAGTACATTTGAGGAAAAACAGAGAAGTATTTTGTTCCCAGCCAGATTGGAGAGACATCACCCTTGTCACCTCTGAACAGTGCCCATTTTAGAGTGAGTGTTATGCCAAATAAAGAAGAAAGGCCACTCTCAAAGCAACTTTTGGAGAAAACAATATAAATTAGATCAAAAGGATGAAAAAATTGTCTTCAATTAATGGCTAAAACCATGGAAAAGAGTCACCATTTTTCCTGCAATCTGGATTGTCAAGGCAAATATTGCAATGATAAACAAAATACGAAAGAAAGTAGGATGTCAGGAGAAAAGGAGAAGCTAATGAGCTAAGGATTGGGGATAAATTTTTGCAAGTGAGGATTGGGCCATTATGCTTGCCAAGAAACAACAACTGCAGCAAACTGAAACCGACTGTTAACTTGAATTTCCCAGATTAAGAATCTGTCTTTTCTTGCCCTGATCAGACACACAGGAGCACATAAATGTATTAACAAACAAATTTGAACTGGCACATGATGTTTAAATTTCTAGTTTTAAAAATCTGTTACTTATGATATTTATTAGATGCTGTCCATGCCTGGTAGGCAGTAGGACAAAGGGGCTGGCCCATGCATCTTCTTTTACGTTTTCCAGGTAGCACTTTTAACATATTTATTTAGGCATTGCATTTCAGCCCCTGGTGCCTGACTAATCCTAACTATGTGAACACAATTAAAGTCAGAAGCACTTTCAAGAATGTATATTTTTGTATAAGGATGAGAAGGGGGCATTAAGGACATGAGCTAGCTATTGACCTGTGTTTTAGTCAGCTTTGTCATTGCTGTGACCCAAAGATATGACAAAAACAATTTCAGGAGAAAAATTTATTTTAGGGTTCAACAGTTTCGGAGGTCTTAGTACACAAGAGGCCGGCTCCATTCCTCAGGACTCAAGGTGAGGCAGAGCATCAATGGTAGAAAAGTGTGGCAGAGGGAGCAGAGAGCTTAAGGTGTCACATTGGGAAGCAGAGCAGAGAGAGCAAAACTCCACACCAGATACAGCATGTATACCCAAAGGCACCCCCAATGACCCACATCCTCCAGCCTCACCCTACCAGCCTACAGTTGCCAGTTAATCCCCATGAGGGAATTAACTCACTGATTTTGTTAAGACTTTTATAACTCAATCATTCACCTCAGCCTTCCCAAATTGTCACAAAAATTTTGGGGGATACCTCACATTCAAACCATAATAGCCTGCAACTTTTACATGTGCTCACAACAGCAGAAGTTTATGGTATCTGCTCTAGCTTCTGGAAGAAAACATAATATATACCTAGGCAGATATTTAGTTGTAATGTTGATCCTTATTTGGGGTGAAATTAGGAAAATTATAGCTATAATATATAAAATCTGTTTCCAAGTCATATTTAATACTAGAATTCCTGGCAGTGCGGGTATGGATGCAATATGTGAATGTGCAATGCCATTCATTTTCCAATAATGCAAAAAATTAATTTACAAATATGCTTGTACAACCTTGACCAGAAACTGTGCTGACTTCATTTGGGTATATTGATTTAAAAAAAAAACTTTTATTTATGTATCAAGATAACTATGTCAAAGTAAATTCCAATGTTATATATAACTAAAAAGAACCAATAAAAAGAAAAAAGAGTGATATTTGTAAAATCTACTAGTTTTTTAAAAGAATCGGATGTGTAGTACCATTAATATTATGCATTATATACTCAAGGAAAATACAGTCCAAACTCAAGAATTTTTCAAGTGACCCTTCTACTATTAAATAGTTAGCAAACAGAGTGTTTTCTTCAGATTCAACCCAAATAGATAAATTTTGTGAGCATGCATATAATTTCAATCCAAAAACAAAAGCATCTTTTAGGATGTTAAAGAAAAATCTGCACATAACTTTGTAATTTTAAAAATATACCATATATATACAGATCCTTGGAATGATAGCACAGCAACATAAAGAGTTGTTTAAGCAACACAATAAAGATAACTCAGAACTTTGTTGTTTAGTTATTAAGACCTGGAAATGCTAAATACATACAATAAAACAATGTTTAATTGTATACCTGAGTTCCAAAGCAAGAAAATGACAGAAAACAGGTACTTAAAATCAAACTAGTGATTTCAGGACTTAGAACTCCAGGAATCAAGGGGAAAATTCCCCAAGATTTATGTTCTAATGCATACCCAAAGGATTTTAACACTCATATGCACACAGAAAATATGACTTTGGGCTCAGGAAAGGTAGATATCGTGTTTGTAGGTTTGTCTTCTCCCAAATGCCTGTTGAGATTTAGTTGCTGCTGTGGTAGCTTTAGGAGGTGGGACCTTTAGCACATGGTAGGGCCATGAAAGCTTTCCCCCAATGGATAGGACCCACGCTGCTACAAGGGACAGATGGAGGGAGTTTGCTCTTTTGTGCTTATGCCCTTCCACTGTCTGTCATATGAAAATACAACAAGAAGTTACTGGTAACATGATCTTTTGATTTCCCAACCTGTAGAATTATGAGCTAATAAGTTTCTGTTTATTTTAAATCCAGTCTTGCATGTTTCATTTTAGCAGCACAAAACAGACTAAGACAGTGGTGGAGCTAAAGCATAATGCCCACTGCAAAGCTGAGATAATGGAAGGACTGTGGCTCAGTGTTAGAGGGATTAGAACAATTCTACCCACTGGTATAAGAAAGCACAGAGGAAGTATGTCTTTGTCAAGTTCTGAGGCAAAGAAGAAATCACCTATGAGGAACAGAAACTCCGAGCCTGCCCAAATTTATATCATCCACGGATGTGGACATTCACGATCCAAAAAGTGAACAATACAACTAATCTCTTTTTGTTGAAACATCCGAAACACCCAGCAAAAACAAACACAAAGCCATTCTGGAGTAGCCCTTCCACAAGTGCAAGGATAATAAAAAAGCAAAGCAAAACAAATACAAGAACATTCTTCAATTATAATGAACTCTTATGCACACACACAAAATTAACTAGCCATGAAGGTTGGTTACACATAACAAATATAAGGACTATGTACTCTCTTCTCAAACATGATATAATCAAACAAAGTGAATGAATCTGTAGAACAAAATGGTCAAAGTAAAAAAAAGAAGAAGAGGAAATAGAAGTAAATCTCAAAGAATATGATACTCTAAAAATGCATAGCAATGTTAAAAAGAAAAACAGATCTTTAGAAATAAAGACAAAGACCTTGACTTAAAAACTCAATTGATATAAAATTAGACGTTTTGAGAGGGAATTGAAAAGGTGGAGAGCAAACTAAAGAAATTACCACTAATGCAGAAGAGAAAGACAAAAAAAAAACCAGAACAAAATAGGTAGAAATCTAGAGGATAATATATCCAATGTATGTTGAAGTAGGAGTTAGACAGAGAATGGGAAAAAGATACTCAAAGAGACATTTATTGATATGATGCTTTCTCAGAGTTGATGAAAGATACAAATCCTCAAATTGCAAAATTTCAAAGACAACAAGGAAATTCTAAAAGCAACCAGAGAGAAAAGACAGACTTCTTACAAAGGATAAGTTAAAATCTTTGCATGGAGAAAGGATGGAATAACAAATAAGTATTTAGGACCTGCAATATTTTGTTTCTTTAAAAAATTATCTAGTACAAATATAGAAACACTATTACAAAATCTGTGACTGATATAATGGTATCTATCATATTATTTTCTTAGTTATTTACACATTTAATACATTTCAGAATTGGAAATTAAAATTTGAAAAGTTAAAAGGGGTAACATTTATTAACAAAATGTCAATTATTTTTCATGATAATGTCTATCTTCCCATTTTCATGTACCAAATTTCCACTCTGAACAAAGTTATAAAATGGAGTTGAGAGGACTCTTGCTAGTATCAATTTGGAGAGACTTAGCAATTACCTTAATGCTGGCAATATCATTTAGATTAGGCGATGTCAAACTATAGCCCTGGGGCAGCCACCTGTTTTTATAAATAAAGTTTTATTGGAACAGATCCATGTTTATTTGTCTATGTATTATCTATGGTTACTTAGATTTTAACACAGTGAAGCTATATAGTTTCAAGCCTAAAATATTTACAGCTATCCAGTCTCTTTTTTTTTAAGTTTACCAATACCTTACTTTAACGATGATGCTATCTTGTTTTTTCCCTTTAACAAATTAACAGTACATTTTTTACATTAAAGTTACAAACTTTATGTAGATTTAAAGATAATAATTAACTTACTTTAATGGGCTTGGATTTGTACAAAGAGGAAATGAGGTAAAAGTAAATACTGAGAAATTCTGAAGTATCTTTGAATGTTTATTTAATTGGACTTTCCACTTTTAAGATTCTTAATAATCAAGCTAAACTGGTTTGGGTAATATGAAAGGCATCTGATTCTGCAATATAACTCAGTTAATTTCATGTACATAGCACTTTCACAAGCTCCCCAGCCTGGCCAAAGCTTCAGTAATTTTATATTGCTTAGACAGCAGAAGAAGAAAATATTTGTGGTTTTCATTTTTTTTCTATATATATGTTAGTCTTTTCTGGAAGAGCTGGAAATACTGGCTCTTCATATATTTTAAGAGGCCTGAAAATCTAAAAATCTACTATTATACTATTAGATGTATATACATTATGATTTTGAAAAGAATAACTCATCACTTAGTCATGGATGAGAAAATGACTGGATTTCTCTATGTCTGTTTAAACATCTGGAAGTATTAAATTTTTTTCATTATGACCAGAGATTTTGCTGATATAATCACTTAAATCTATAAAATTTATAATAATGGCTTCTTTGAAGATACAAGCTATTACTTGTGGCAAGGAAAATTACTGTCACTTCACTCCTCTGAGTCCCTTTCACTAGACTTCACTTTCCCTCCCTGACCGTATTGTATTCTTTGGGCATTCTCATCTCTACCACAGCCTGCCTGGCCCACCCACAGGTAGGGAATGCCCTTAGCACCCCAGACCTGTAGTCAGCACCTACTGAGTGCTTTCTGAACATGTCATGGATTCTCACCTCAAGTTCCACCATCTTCTACTGTCCTTTCATGAATGAATATTGAATTAGTTAATGAAATAATCCGTGACAACCCCCTTTAGCCTATAATAGTCTTGCTCTTCTCTGAATTCCTAGGGTTCTTAATTTTTAAAAATAAAACAAAGTCTTGAATAATTTTCTATTTGTTACATGTAAATAAAGTAGTATCTTTTCTGTAAACTCCTTCAAGTCAGGGGCAATATTGTATTTTTTTTAAAACCTTTAAAATGAATCAAGAGAGACGGGAGGGCAGAGGCCATGGTGGGCACCCCATACAACATGGTGAAGAATTTGGCATCTGCTACTGATTGTCTCATCTTTATATAAAACACATATATATTTGCTATTTGAAGAAACAACTACTTGTTATAGTAATTAAAAATCATATTACATTAGTGAGATATGCTTTAAAATCCATTAGATGATTTCTTTAATGGATCAAATAGCTCCTCTTTAAGCACTGATCAAGACTAGGAAGAGGAAAAAAGCAAACAACGTAGTGCTACTCAGATTCTAATACACATTACCCAGTGATTCATAGTTGAATTTATCCTTTAAGGATTATAGAAAAACGGAGCCTGAAAACAAGCAAGAAAGCATAATTGTTCTTTTTTAAATCACAGACTATCTTTCCTCCTCATTGAAAGTTATGTGAGAGTCACTAGATTTGTAGCTTACAACTTAAGCCTCTTTACTATTTTCCTCTTCTACTTTTCACTTCATTTGCCAGATTTTCTGAGACGTTGAAGTGGGTAATTTCCAAAGAACAACAATGACAGTTCCCAAAGCCAGTAGTAAATGAAATTGTAAAACTACTTTTCTTTATAGAAGGCTTATAAATCCTCACAAAGCCCTCTCACTGTGCTTGCAGACCTTTTCTATCCCTTTAGGCTCTCTATCCCTGGTTCTCCACCCTGCTGAGGTTCTTTCCCTTTAACTGCCTGGCATTGTAGTAGCCATCACCACACATTGGCCGTCCAGTCCAAACAAAATGGACTTGCCGGTCTTCCAGCTTTTTCCGACAAAATGCCCAGCAACTCTGTTTTGTGTTTTGGGCAGGATGTCAGGGGATGTAGTTAGTTGAAAAGAAGAACGAGAAAGATAATAATAAATGTATGTGTGCTGGAAGTTCTCCCTCCTTCCCATGACAAAGAGAAGTAGATTCAAGAGTTTTCTTTAAAGAGAGAAGACTGGTGATGCACTAATGGTAAAGCAAGTCTGTCCCCAAAGAGCGGAACTGAATGAGACATGAGTACTTTCATGGGATGAGTCACCAGTGGTTCACACTAAGGGGGAGTGTTGACGAGAAAATAATGACTATAATTCACACTAAGACCTTTTTGAAGACAAGAATCCTATTTTGAGTTTCCAATAACTTATAAATATTTGTTGTATAAATATTTGTTGAATGACTCAATGAATTTTTATTCTTCTGGGTTTTCTCAGAAGCACCAGTACTAAATTCTGTGAATCAAGTGCCAAAATCAGAAGTACTTTCTGCTTTCTATATTGTGTAAGTGGTGTGTGTGTGTGTGTGTGTATTGACACAGGGGTAGCATGAATAAGTAAATAAATTGAGATAAATAAGCAAGCTTTGTCATTGAAATAATTTCTACCAGAGAGCACAGAAAATGGTTATCAATGATTTATTGGTGGATATACCTATCAAAAGATGGAAAAGTGCATTTACTTATTCAGTTATTCACTAGGAACTGTATACCTTAGTCCTGAGTTAGGTGTTGTGAAGGATACAAATTAAAGTCTGTGAATACATCACATCCACTATGAAAAGAGACAACATCTCTGATCATCTACAAATAGAATCCACTTCCAGTGAACTCTTTATGAGAAATGTTAAGATCACCAAAGAACTCCTCCCACATGGAGAAAGAAAGACAGAGGAAGAGTTTAGCCTGCACCTACCACAGTAGTCAACTTCATGTATATTCCATGCACCATGGTGATTCTCCCTAGTCCTCCTAGCCACTAGAGGAAAAGCCACTGGGGCTTCTCTCTTCATCGCCCCAGCATGCGGCTTTCTACCACTCACCCCCTCTCCCTGACTTCACTGGAGCATGCACATTTTTTTCCCTTATGTGTGGAAGAGCAGTTCCATCTGGTCTTTTTAGTGGTTTGCCATCAACCCAATAGCCTTGGAGGGAGGATTCATACAATCTTCTCTCCATGTCTGCTTCAGTCTGGATCCTCCCAGAGGCAGATCCTGAATTTTAAGGATTCGGTGCTGGTAATTTATTTGGAAAGTGAATCTAGAAATGAACCAATGAAGCATGCAATGTCAAATTATCCCTTCAGGTGAGTAGAGCTTAATCTTACTTGGAGTTTCAGTAACTGGTGTAGAACATTCATGTTAGAGTCACCTCACAAGGGAATTAGGTACTTTTACACCAATTTTCAGCACTTAAAAGTTGTGAGCGGCTTCTGGGTGGGGGATGTTAATCTTCTGACATTTCTGGTGTGCCATGTGTACAGGCACTGTGTCACCTGGTGGAACAGGCACTGGCTGCAAAGAAAGCCTTTAAGCAAAGAGATGAGATTCTGGCATGTGACAAGGGGACCCATGAGCACAACAGTAAGGTCTGAGGGTGAAGGAACAGAGAACTGGAGGCATCTGCACAATGTCATTAGACAAACACAGATCAATATATTTTCCTTCTATCTAGGAATTTTCATTCTAATTGGGGGAATATGACATCTATGAAAAAACTTAAATGACCATACCAGATTATTAGAGATAGGGTCTTCAGAAATATGATATGTGGCACCATTCATTACACCAACAGCTGCTGAGAATCAACTTGGTGCTGGGAAATATGGTATGTGTAGGAGACAAAGGTTCAGTCTGTTAGTTTAAGGAGCTCAGTGAGGGGCCAGCTAATGGGAGGGAGAGAGGAGTAGAGACCCTTCTGAGTAGTGTCTAAAGAGGGCGAAAGATTTTGGTATATACTTGGTGGAGTCAGACAAGAAAGAAAGAGGAAGACTGCACCAACCTGTCAGCCAGTGAAGACTCACCGGCTCCAGAGAGCTATGCTCCTTGGGAGAACAGTGAGCTGTTTGACAAGGCAGGAAGTCAGTCTAGCCAAGGTCTTCTCTAAGGTGGAATCAGTATTAATGTACAAGAAAAGGTACTGTTCTCTATCATTATTGGCCTCCTTCAGCCTTAATCACCAAAGCCTACTTGGATTGTGGTAGAATTGGTGAATCTTTACCTACTTGACTTCCTATCTGCCATCTGATACTGATCCCTTGCTTTTATTGGATTAATTAGTAGTGATTATGTTATTCTATTTTGTGTTGCTGTAATAGCTGAGGCTGGAAACTTTATAAAATAAAGAGGAGTATTTGGCTCTGGAGTCTCAAAAACATTGTGCAAGTATCTGCTTGGCTCTAGGGAGGGACTCATGGAAGATGGCATTGCAATGGTTGGAGTACATTTGGAAGAGGTAAGATTACATGCAGAAGAGGGATTCACAGATTTCAGACTGCCTTATAACAACCCATAGTTTCAGGAACTAACTGAATCTCACAAGAACTACAATAATCCCTTCCTAAGATGTTGGCTTCATAACCTAATTGACCTTCCATTAGCCCCACCTCAACACTGCCACACTGGAGACCAAGCCTCCCATACATGAACCTTTGGGGAATTAACCATATCAGAACCATAACAGTGGTAATAACAGCAGATAACATTTCTTGGGTATCTACTATGTTCCAAACACTGTACTAGGTGCTTTACATAGATTCATTCATTTTATTCTCTCCTGAACCCAGAGAGGTAGATCATACCATTGGCTCCATATTGAAAATAAGGATCTGATATGGTCACTTACCCCAGATTGCAAGGATCTGAGTATTAGAGCTGATACCTGAACAAAATTAGCCCAGCTCCAGAGTCCACACTTTCCCCTACAGGAAAGACTATTTGGCTTAAGCCTCTTCTCTTTTCTCACACTGTTTTACGGTGGGTGAGATCAGAAATGCTTGAATGGGGATGTGGAACAAGGTGTGAATCCCAGTTCCTCCATGACCTTCTAGAGGGATGGGGATATTAAAGTTGATCCCAAGAAACTTCCAGTCTGGACGTACCTCACTCACCCTCTGTTCACCACTTCCAATGATTTCTCACCATCTTACAAGAAAAAAGAAATCCCAAAAGATTGCCTTATGGAAATGGAAGCAGAGAAGGATATAATAGGGTTCTACCATTTGTTCTGTGTCAGCCAATTCTAAGAGCCCCCTTCTCTCTCTTGCCACTTCCTTACTTAGGGCTTAAAACATGGGGCTGGAGCCCTGTCTGTAGTTTCATCAGGAGAGTGATTCTTATCCTCATTTCTCCCCAGTCATGCCTAAGACAGGGAGGAAAGACACCCAAATATTTCAGGAGTCTTCCTGTGACTTGTCTCTTCTCAAGAGTCAAGACTCTGAGTAGGAGAAGTACCATTCTAGACTCTCTCCCAGCCTTCTGATAGTATGTTTCTTCTCCTAAAGTAGCAATATCCAGATTGTGCTGTTCCCTGGCATCCGTGTGATTTTCTGTCATTAAGTCTTCTAACAGATAGAGGAGGACATTATTTCTACTCAAACGGCTATCTTCACACTATCTTGGGAAACACGATCTCCTTCAAACTCACTTGACCCTGGAACTTGGCCTGAACTGATTTAAAAACAAAAACAAACGAACAAAAAAACAGCTAGGGAGTACAAGGGAAAAGAGGTTCTTCTTTACACTGTAAATTAAACAAGTTGTAAATTCTATCTCAATATGGTTTGAGAAATGTGGGAAGGTTAACATACACACACACAAGCCTAAAGATTCTTCCACAGCTCTCTGATTATACAGAGTAAAACTTATTTTCTCCGGATTGAAACAGCTCCCCTGGATACTTCCCTGCACTTTCATCTATATACTGATTTATTTTTTTTTTCCTCTAAGTGAATTTAGGTAATGAGAAAGGTGCCTCCTTGACATCTCCAGAGAATAAATCCTTCTAATTATCCACTAAGAAAAGAAGCAGAAGGGCAGTCACAAAGCAAATACCTCCTACAATATTTTAGAGATGAGTCTCAAATCTGAACTATGCAGAAAGCAACTGAAAATGAAGAGATCACTCAGGCCAAGTAACTCAGGAAAATTATGACTGTTCTAGCAGTTGCTGGTAAATATGTCAATTACTATCACTCATACTAGATGTTGGATATAGACACAGTTTTTAAAAGTGAAGACCTGAAGCGGAACAACCACTTCACGTAGCTCGGGACTCCAAGCAAACATTAGAGAATGGCAGGCAGATGTGCCACATGCCCTCACTGAGAATTTCCCTACCTCAGCACCATCACATCTGGATAATTATTTTTATAGGAGCTTTGCATTTTAGGATGCTGAACAACAACACAGCTCTCTACCTACCAGATGCCAGTAGCACCTCTTCCCCATCCCCAGTTTTGACATCAAAAATGTCTTCGGTCATTGATAAATATCTTCTGGGGGCAAAATCATCCCAGATGAGAACCCTTGCAGGAGAAAGTTTGCACTCATTTCTTGAGGTCTTGGAACCCACCTATGTGGATTCTTTTTATTGTAGAATGTTTTCGACATAATTCATGTCAGTTCTCTTTAGGGCCTTTGCCTTCTGAATTTCTCAGCGATATGATGTAAGATAACTCACAGGTATTTTCCCAGTCAGTAAATAGAGATGTCTTTTTAATGGCTTCATAATATTCAATTATGTGTTGTACCACAGTTTATTAAGTTCATCATGCTATTTCCAGGGTTTCAACATCAAAAATAATGTTGCCGCTTATGTGTTATGTAATTCCACAAATACTTTTTGAGGTCCTTCACTTCCAACAGCTGTGTTAGGTGCTAGTGAATGAGACACATAAACATGGACCTTGCCCTTTTCCTGCTTAGATTTTTAGTATGGAGAAAATATATAAATAAATATAGTAATTACTGAGTACAAATAGATTAATAATTAGATAATTCTGTTTATCAGTTAATGATAAATATCATAAAGAGAATAAAGGGATGAAGCATATAGTAATTGGTGAGGCCACTTTAGATAGAGTCATCAAGAAGATTATTCTGGTTGGGGGTCATTTGAGATGCAAATGAGCCAGTTATCTGAAGAACTGGACCACTTGAGGAAAAAAAAAGAATAGATCCAAAGACCCAAGGGGGAGAAAGGGCATGGGATACTTGAGGAACAGTTCATCTGGAATATGGATATCAAGGAGGAAAGTGGGGTTATATGAGGTGGACCATGTAAGGCAGGGACTGAAGGAGGCATGGTTATCATAGGGAAGAGTCTAGATTTTTATTCTGGAAGCATTGGGAAGCCAATTATGATCTTAAATAGCATAATCTGGTCTATGACTTAAAAGATAACTAGCTAGAAAATGAAATACCTGAAAGGAAAATTGAACTAGAGAAACCAGCTAAGGGCCTATTTAAATCACCTAATTGAGAATTAATGGTAGAATGAGTTCAATGGTGGCATTGGAGATGAGGGGAAGTGAACATGTACACGTGCAACAGATATTTTGGTGAGAGGTTGAGTGGACAACCAAGTTATGGAGAACTGTTGTGGGGCCAAAATTACCCCACAGATGACTCTTAGATCTACATCCCAAACCCCTGGGAGGTTGGTGGTATCATTTATTGAGATGGGAAAGACTGGACAAGAATGCATCTGGCCAAGCTGGGTATGAAGAACCTCATTTTGAGTACATGAAGTCTGGTATGACCATTAGATAGCCAAGGAGAGATGGCAGGTGAGATACGTGAACCTAGACTTTCGGGGAGAGATATGTGCTAGAGGAATAAAATTGGGAGCCTCTGGAGTCTGGATGATACAGTCATTAGACTGAAGAGGCTCATGTGGGGGTGGGCAGCTTAGACAGAAAGGATGAGGGCACAGGGCAGAGATGTTAGGCCCTCCTGCATTTAGAGGTACAGAAGAGAAGGCAGAGCAGCCAGGACCAAGAAGAAACAGCTGGAGAGGTAGGAGGAAACTAGAGGAATGGGAAACCATGAACGCGGAAAATGACAGAAGGCCAATATAAAGAGATGACCGATGGAGCAATGAGCACATTTCTGTGCTTTTGTCCAAGTCTTTCAGTAAGGTAATTTCCTAAATGTGAAATTGCTTAGTTGAAGGCTATAAATGTATTAAAATTTAAGTAGATATTGCCAAGATTTCTTCCATAAAGCCTGAATTATTTTTGCACTGATCAACAGTGTGGGCAAGTAAGATAATGGCTTTTTTTTTAATTGAGAGATTTATTATAGAACAATCATACAAGTTTTTCACAAAATAATATAAAATGTGTACAGATTCTGGATATTAGAATTACCCCCAGAAGTGCCCCCCCTACTACCCACCCTTCCCACAATATCTCTAAAAGGCAGAGATAATGGCTTTTTTAAAGTGAACTTTTTATTGAAATATAACATAACACAGATATGTAAATAATTCATGAAAGTACAGCACTGAATTTTCAAAAATGAACATACCCATGTATCCAGCACCCAGGTAAAGATATCATACATTTCTGACTCCCCAGAAGTCCTTCTCATGTCCTCTCTTAATCACTACTCCCCTCAAGGTGACCACCATCTTGACTTCTGACTACGTAGATCAGCTTTGCCACTCTTTGAGTTTTATACAAATGGACTCATCAGCATATATTCTTTTGCAGCTGTGTTTGTCAAATACTGGTTTTGACCTCCTCATGTTGTTTCACACAATAAAAATTTGTTCATTCTTCTGTCAATATAACTCAATTTTTTTGTCCACTCAAATGTTAATGAACATGTGCATTGTTTTCAGATGTACACTATAACAAATAGTGCTGTTAATATTCTTGTATATATATTTTAGTGAACATATACATGAACTTCTGTTTGTCATATATCCTAGAGTGAAAATTTCAATGTGCTTATGTCCAGATTTAATAGATATTGCTAACCTATCTACCAAGAGTTTATGATGGTTCCATTTACTCCATATCCTTATCAACTCTTGAGACTGTTAGGCTTTTATTTTTTTTGTTTTAGCCATTCTAATAATTGTGAGATCATTTTGCTTCTTCTTTTCATTTCTCTGATGACAAATGAAGTTAAATAGTTTTATTATATTTATTGTCCATTTTATGTCTTCTTTTGAGAAGTGACTGTGCAAGTCTCTTGTACATTTTTCTACAGGGTTGGACTACTGTTATTTTTCTTATTGATTCTTTAGTGTTATGATGAGGTCTTTGTAAGTTGCAAAGGTTGAAAAAACATCTCTAACTCTGTTCTTTGCCTTGTCAGTCTCTTGATGTCTTTTGGTGAAAGAATTTTATGATTTAAATGTGGTCCAATTTTTCACATTGCTCCTTTATCATTAGTACTTTGTTGTATCCTATTTAAAAATGTCTTGGCCTATCAAGGTATTAAAGATATTCTCCTCTGTTTTATTCTAGGAGCTTTACTGTTTAGCCTTTCAACATCAACATTTCCAATCCATCTGGCATTTGTTTTTGACTACAGTGTGAGGTAGGAGTCCAGGTAAACTCTTATCCTCCACGGAAAGCCAATTGACTTGGCATCATTTATGGAAAAAGACAATCCTTTACCGCTTGCACTACAATGTCACTTTTACCACAAATTAAGTGACCACATAATACCTCGGTTTCTGAAAGCTCCATTCTGTTCTGCAGACTGTTTATTCTTGTTTCAATACCACGCTGTATTAATTATTGTGGCTTTACAATAAGTCTTGATGTCTAGGCATGGATGGCTTCCAGCTTAGTTCTTTTTTAAGACTCTCTTTGTTATTCTTGGTATTTTGTATTATCACATACATTTTAGAATCAGATTGTCAATTTACACACTCACACACACACACATGCCTGCACACACATTTGCTGGATTTTTTCTGCCATAAGACAGTACTACTTTTTATTTGTACATGCATATATATGTACATATATGAAATAAATAATACATTAATATGCAAATTAGCATGAGACAACTCAGGTTTTTGTTAACAAGCATATCTGATTCTAATGAGATATTTAAGTTCTGGAACTTTTATTGTGATTTCATCAAGATCAATTTGCGGTCAGGGGGCAGAAATAGATACCAGCTCTTGCAACAAATGCAATAGCATTTTACTCAGTAAAGATTTCAGTTTAAGCCATCTTTTGTGAGAAAATGATGCTTGCTGACTGTCTGATTTGTTTTGTTTTAGATGACAGAGAAGGTTTTGCAAGGCTGGACTTGCCCTACACCTCCCCTTACCCTGGGTGTTGGGGAAGAACACAGGACTGGGCCTTGCACACGTTAGGTAATCACTCTTCCGCTGGGCTACACTGCCATCCCCTTCCAAGGCTTAACTGATAACTAGTAAGGTGTAGTTGCAAAAACGTCAATCACGGTAATGTATGAAAGACTGGCCTTTAATAAACTAGAGAAGTTTGGAAAACTTTCACCTAATTATAAATCAGAACAATCAGTCTGTAGTTCTTTTTGGATGGTTAGCTGAATGTACTTGAACATTTTCAGAGAAGATGAGATCTTTATTTTTTAACCAGCACATATTTTCCTGCCTCCAACATAATAGCTATGCTGAGAATGACTCTTCCTAACATTTTGCCTCATACTTTTAATAAAACAGAAAATTTGGTATTTTATGGATGATATTGTTTATTAATAAATAACAGTAAGGCTTCCAATGAAATATTTTAAAAATATTTCATTAATAAAGTTAGTGTCTACAAACTATTAAATTTACACACAACTTTAGTGTCTTTTGAATGCTCTGGAAGTATGTTCTTTGGTATAGTAAGTACTTAGTGCATAATTTAACCACCAAATATTATATCAAATATGCATTCTCATTTCATACATAAGAAATAAATTTATTATAACTTTAGTCTACAATATTTTTCCTACTGGATCTGATTGTACAACTACTTTAAAAGTCACCAAAAGCAAAAAATTATTGATAGAAGTGTTCATGATTCATTGTTTAAAACAAGTGTTCATAAACCCAATAATTTATAATTGGATACCATCAGAGTCTATATTTCTGAATTTTAAAAATCAGTTGTTAGTGTGTCTCCATTCTAGATTCAATCTTAGCTAGATAATTTTAATTCAGATATCTCAGTTCAAATTCTGAGAAAGACTAAATAATTCAATTTCTCAAGCTTCACTTAGCTTTTCCCCCAGATTTTCTAGGTGTGCTCTACATTTATACTTCTTGGCTAAATCTCAAGATTTCTAACAAGCTAACAGAAATCCCAGAATTTGTGTACAAACCTTCTTGCTCCCAAGATTTCCTAGGTGGATATAAATCTTTTCTCCACAGGGTTCACAAAACTCAATACAAATTTAATTATCCTTCACAACATGGCCAAAAGGGTAAAAAAAATGAGATGAAGTTCAGACCAAAAACAAAAACAAAAACCCATGAAATAACAACTAAATATAACCCTTAATACCAGTATGGTCCCCAAGGTTAAAAATGAAAGCCTTTAAGTCGTACTGGAATTAATCATTCATATTACTGTGTTTCCTGAAAATATTTGTCATTCATACACATTACTAACCTAAACACTGCCAATGAGCACACAGCACAGCTCTTAGGAAGACATATGGCATTTAGAGAAACACGGTCCTGCTTTTAAAGGGACATTCTAAATAGAGCCAGCTAGTCAAATTTTAAGGCATATACTTTAAAAACAGAAAAATGTAATTTATTCATTTTCACAAATACTATTTTGGAGGCAGGTAGTGTTGATATATTTGGTTTCTCAAGATCTTCCAGCGTTTATGTGTGGTGCTAAGTCATGTCTGCACTGGTGCTTCCAAGGCCATTGTTGACATTTGGCAAATTGCTTCATGAATTTTCAGTTTTGAGTTTTGATTATTTTCCATTTTACAATGTAAACTGAGATGCTGTGTGCAGCTGTTTTATGCAAGATCATCAGGTGGCCATGTGCTGTCAGAATCTGTGAACGCTGGTTTCCACGGGAACCAGAACCTTGTCCAGCATATCATAGGCCACCATTTTTTTCTTGACTATAAAGAAGCTATTTTTCACATGAGGGGGTATATTGTACACTGCAAATGCTATCCTGCAAATTATCTGTACTCTGAGAAAGGGAAAGTTCTCACTCTCCTGAAAATTAAAGAATATTATGATCATAGTTCCTAAACCTGGAAACAGAAAAGAAATATTGTCAAAATTTACTTAGTATTGATGAAAATTAGCATTTGAAATACAACTCCGAGTATTAATCTCCTATCTAATGAGCAATAAGGACTAAAAGTCGTAAAAGTAGAAAACTCTCCATCAGAAGCAAATGTTTCAGAAAATTTACTGAATAAAAAATAAAGTATTTTCTTCTTCCTTTTTTTTGAAGAATGAGGGACAGTGAGAGAAGAGAGAAACAGAGAGGAACAATTTTTATTTAGCTTTTCCATGTAACTTTCGTTGCTCTGACACTTTGTCGTGTACATGGTGGTGGGATTTGAACCTGCGTATTCAGGCAGGCCAATCAAGCACCATAACTGATGAGCCACTGCTCCAGCCCATAAAATGTTTTCTTGAAAACCTTCTTTAATGTCCCCCATTACACTTTTATTTTGTAATTTTTTATGCATCCCCTCACATTTCTTTTCTGTTTTCCTCTCTAGCTTCCACATGTAAAAGAAAACATATGTCCCTTGACTTTCTGAGTTTCATTCAACTGATTTTTTTATTAGTGCGTTATAGTTATACTAAATATTTGGGTTCATTTTGACATAATTATACAACTATCCAATATAATTTGCTCCAATTCAGCCCCTGGTACTTCCCTTTTCCCTTCCTAACTCCCTTCCCCTATTCCGTTTCCTCTACTCTACTGTTTTTCCTTCTATTTATTTGTAATTTTTTACAATCAGTGCTTTATAGGAAGGAATTTTAATTATCAGATTTAAAACAAATATTCAGAAAAATAATAAGGGCTTTCAATTTGGGAACCACTGGGAGGGCAATGAATGTGGATTTAAAAGGAACTTGAGTCATGGGGCTGAATCCTTTTTATCCCCACCCCCCAAAAATGAAGAAACTGAGCTGTATTAAGTGGCTAGATCTAAGTCATGATGTTATTTGATGTTACATCCTGCAAGCATGAGCTCAGTGTTTCTGAGGTGCTCCTGGGTCACAGCCCATGGCCTCACTGCTCTGCTCATACCACTAAGCAGCCCAGTGCAAATGTACCTCTACTATTTGGAAACAATATTCACTATTTGGATAGATAATGTCTTCTGCTAATCAGAAACAATGAGTTGTGCTACTTCTAGTACATACTCAAATGAGTTGTCTATAACTAACCTGAACTTTCTATGGGAAAGTGCATTCCCTTACTCTTTCCTGTCTCTAAGTCATTAAACATACTCATCAAAGAATACTTTTATATTCTTTCTTCCAACCCGATTACTGTTCTAGGACTGGTCAATAACATATGGGCTGGTCTTCCTCACTGCTCATCTCATCTGTTCTCATGCTAATACTTCCTTCCTCTATCCCTCTTTCCTTTCTTCTTTTATAAATAATGTGTCTTTCATTTAACACATTTAAAACTATAATTTCATATACTCATTTGCTAGGTTTCCTTTCATTAAAATAAATTAAAAGCCAAACTAACAGTAGCTTAACTATCAGAGTATCTACTGTTTACATAAACAGAAGTAGAGGTAGAACTATGCCTGGAGACAGCAGAATAAATTAGACCCAAAGCTGTTTTAGGGCTCTGTAGTGGTAGAAAACAATCCAATTTCTGTGAGTCTGGCCAAGTTAGTAATTGAAAACACCTAGCTGAAGTGGAAGACATGTGGACAGAAGCCACCAGCAGGAAGATCATGTCAGAATTGGGGATAACACACATCAACCTCTTAAGATAAGCTTTTATAAAGGACTTTGCAACAATTGGGGCCCACAGAAATAACAGGTAACAATTATTTTTTCTGTGAAAATCAGACTGAATGTTGGGGGACAAGGTCTAGGACTTTAATGGGTAACTTTTATTCATTTATCACGCATTAAATCACTAGCTGCTGTCTTCCTGCCAACCTAGGCTTAGAAGTTTAGGATATTGATGATTAAAGACAATCCTTGTCCTCAAGCTCATACTCTGGTGGAGAAGGCAGACATAAATACAATTTCATGTGATGAGTATTCTAGCAGTGGTTTATAAAGTGGTCTGAAAACCACAGCAGACAGTGATTATTTCTGGCCAAGAGTGTCAGGGAAGGCACCACTGAGAGGGTGACTTCTAAGAAGGGGAAGAGGAATACCAAAGGCCAGAAGAACCCTCAAAGTGACATGAAGGAACACAGAACATTCAGTGAAAACAGAGATTTATGTATTTGGAATGTACTGAGCACATGGTAAGGTTGGAGATGGGAAGTTGAATCTTAAGATAGCTCAGTTCCCTCATGTTTGAGGACTTCCAAGAGTAGAGGAGAAGGTGACCACGGGATTAATAGAAGCAGGTGCAGGTGAGCAAAATTAAACTAACAGCAGGTATAGATATGGGGAAAAGTGAAACCAAACGAGAAACTCAAGACTGCAGGTGTTGGTATTGGTAAGTTCATGCAGCAGATTTGTTATAATGGATGATGTGAACAAGTCAATCCAATTACCCTTCTCAGAGCTTCCAAGAACCAGCTTGCATCAGATGGCCTTAGCAGCACCATCTTCCCTGCTGAGGTTCCTCCTCAAGCCCCTGATTTGCTTCATTGCTCCCATGCCTTGGCACAGAGAGGGAACCTCCTGTATCCACTTCTCCTAGGTCTCCAAGACTCTGTTGAATTAAGAAAAAAGTACCATGAGACTCAAAAGTGTAAAGACAGGCAACGAAAAGAAGAGAAATATGTTGTGGTGGGCTTCCTTCTACGGTAGATGAACACAACAAAGTTTGTTTCATAAAGAAATGTTTTTTATTGACATATAATAATTATGCATTAAAACCAGAAAAGACTCCATAGCTTATTCATGTTTGCTTCTGAGTTTGAAGAGCTAATCACTACTTTGACGAAGGAGCCTTAGGGAGCTTGTGAAGTCAGAATTTTAGTAGCCTTCTTTTAATGTCTGTATATCAATCTTTCTTTTCTAACAATTTGCAGTTTGGAAACATAAGCACCAGCTCATAGCTTTTCATTTTATGCTAGCATATGACAGTCACCAAGTTATAAAGGAGTGGTATTCTTCAGTGAACAATTTACACATTGGGATTTCAAATATCAATCCAATATAATTTTGCTTTTGAAATACAGCCTTTTTTTTTTTCAGGGCTGAGGATTGAACTCAGGACCTTGTGCGTGCTAGGCAAGCGCTGAAATACAGCCTTTTTATCTACCAAAATTTCAACGAATTTAACTATCCAAACTAAATATCACAATCATTTCTTCATATCTTGACATCACAATATATGTATATATTTGCTTTATGCTTATGATGTAAATTGGGGTTTTTATTTAATAAAGATTGTAAATGCATTAGCACATACTTCATTTCCTACTGTGGTGATGGATATCAGTGGATTTATTTATTTACTGCTTATTTCCAAACTCTTTTTGTCAGTAGTCAAAGCTAAATTAAGCAATAGATATGTGTTGTGTATCACAGGGAGACTACTAAATTTTCATTTCTATTGTTGCCACAAAAGTAAGAAATCCACATTCATGATATAAAGCTTAATATGTTAAAGAAAGCTGGGGAGATCACATTATTCCACGTTCTCACCACAAGTAGCTGATGAAAGTTTTTCATATAAGTGACTCCCATTATTTCTCCAGGTGATAACTACAGAACCATACACATTTGTAGTTCAAGGATTACACAGTTATACATAACTCCATATGCATATATTTAAGACTTAGCATTCTAATCACTGAAGGATACATAATCTCTACTTCAAATAATTTAACTAGGTAAAAATGCTATATGGTCTACTTCCTGTGCTTACGATTTATTTACAGAAACTGGGTAGCAGATGCAGCTGATTCTTGTGGGCTGCTTGATAATCTAAATGTTAATATTGTTTGTTTTATGAAGTGAAATAAAAGAGACAATACATCAGATAGAAAATGGAAATTCTGACGTAGTCTAAAACCCAGTCCAAACTACAAAGCAAATTCTTAATCAATGTTTTATGGTAAATGTTCTTAAATATCAAATAATATATTTTAACTATTAATGCTATACCTTGAGGGCTTGTAGAACTTGTTTGTGGTTCCAAGTTAAATGAACAGGAATGAAGCTGTCCATTTATGTTACCTACCAATGTGTAATATCATATGCTCTTCACTAAATCTTCATGCCAAATTAAAAAATAAAAACTTTAAAAGAGCTGTTGAAAATATATGGCCTTGCTAACCCGGGCAGGTTTGGATTCAGATCTTATCTTTAGGAAATAGAGCCCAGTTTTGCTCTGTGGTCATGTTCAGCTATGTGGGTACTCATGGCTCTATTACTTCAGGCTGCAGAAGTCTCTTAGTTGTCATAAGCTCTCCTGAGGAACACTGCTTATCTGAGCAGTCCTTTGGAAAAATATTCTCCTCCTACCTCCTAGGCTCGTCTTTGATCTATGATTTCTTGGAAATGAGAATTACTTATCTTTATTTATTAATGTTAAGCATTAATAACCAAATCATAGCCATGGAACAAATAAATGTACCTAAGATGCCAGCATAAGAAGTTAGACATTTAGTCCTATGCAGTGGAGTGCCCCATAACCCCTGTTTTTAGTATTTTTAGTAACTAATTCTTTGTTTTTTTTTACATCAGAAATTGAACCCAGGGGTGCTCAACCACTGAGCCACATCCCCAGCCCTTTTTTTATTTTAAGAAAGGGTCTCGATAAGTTGCTTGTGACCTCGCTAAATTGCTGAAGCTGGCTTTGAACTTGTGATCCTTTTATAAATAGAGAACAAAGCCTTACGGTACATTGAAGAGGGGTTTTGAACAAGGTGGCATTATTTCCATTCTTTCATTCACCAGAGGCCATACCTAGATTAATTCAGATTTCTCAACTTTCACACTAGTGGCGTTTTGAGTAAGATGATTCTTTGCTGTGGGGGCTGCCCTATGCAGGACATGATGTTTAGCAGCATCTGTGGCCTGTACCCTCCAGATTCAGTATGTTCTCCAAGCTGTGACAATCAAAAGTGTCTCTGGATATTGCCAAATATCCCCTCGGGAGTAAAATCACCCATGGTTGAGAATACTGGACTAAGGATAAGATAGAAGGGAGCTACTTTCCTCACATAAGTAATAAAATTCACACAGAACCTCTGCTAGAAATAAACTCACACAGCACAAAACAGATTGACCTTTATATCAGTTGCCCTAAGCATCCTCAGGCCGTGTTCTAGATTGCTGCTTAAATGTTGGCACGGAAGTCCATTTTCTCAGGTAAAAGGAACAAAAGAGCAGGGGAGGACAGGGGCACTGAAATGTTAAATGATATTGTCCCCCACAATTATTAACTATGGGATATTATTACACACCGCTACATTAGCTTAATAAGCTATAGCATTTTCAAAACCTGTTTTTGAATAAGACACATTCAGTGTGTCTAAAAAATTCTAAATCCATGTCTTGGTTTAAAATCTCTACTTCATTAAAATCAGAATGATTCTTCAGTTTTGTTTTCCTAAATGAAAACAGAAATCTTTCAGCTATAGACTTAATCTAATAAAGTAATTTATTTATTTATTTTAAACCAGAACATGGACATCAGGTTTTTCATTTCACTGAACAGTCCCTGCAAATTCAAATGCTGCAGTGTCTTGTCTCAGACCTCAACTGTTGGCCTGTTAAGGTCGCTTCAATGTGAAAAGAAAGGGGAAGAGTCCTGCCGTGGAGGAGATTTGAAACAGTATTTTTTTACAGTCATTTCCCACCCATCTTCCTCACCCCACCCCCCAATATTCAAGCATATGCTCAGTACTTTCAGGAAGGAAGGAAAGCCACCCAGGAGGTATAAAATGAGCAAGATTCAAATGTTTTGTCAGCTGGAGTCCTAACCAGCGACCAATTTTCACAAACTCTTGTACGTTATTCAAATTATCATAATATTATTCAAATAATCATAACACAGCATTGGGTCTGTGACCTATTAATTATCCTTTCATCCATTCCCTCCCTGCTGCCGAGTTAATTAGTCAGATGGCGGGGTCTCTGCTTTATGTACATTATCTCAGCCACAGAAAGCCACAAAGTTGTGTCAGGAACTGCAGTGTTAGAGTCATCCTTTTCCGTCCTAATAATCATGTATGCAAATTATTTTTAATCTTTCTCTTCTTGTTAATAGCCCTACTATTCAGAGGAGAGCAAGCTTCCTTCATCCTTCCTCCTCTGCATGTGTTCAAGAAGCAATGAGTGGCAGGCAGCCACCCACCACTCCCAGTTTTTCCTCTCCTTGAAACAGGAAATCTCTTCTAAGACATGTGGAATTCTCTTTATCCTGTCCTTTGTGCCCCAAAGCCATGATTGAGTGTCCTTGATTGGCACTGGCAGTGGGACATATAGCCTGATCTTCTGTTATACCAACAGCACTAGACTCATCATTTAGAAATCTAATCTCCAGCAATTCCCAGAGTGGCTTCCTGAAATTCCTTTCTCATGTAGTGTAGAGCTTACCCTGTGACATCGGTCTCAGTAAGTAAACAACAGACCTCATATCTCACGTCAGAAATGCCATGAGAATGCTACTTTTTTATATACCTTACACAAACCACGAATTTGCTATCAATTTTTTTTAGAATGTGAGTCCCTTTCAGATTGATGAGCAAGAATATTTTGGGGAATGCCAAATGGAAATTAGCATAGCTTTATTTTTCACTCTATCAGTGAAAGTTCAGTGAGAAAAACAAAAACTACTCTAGTAATTCAAACTAAGGAAATTTAATAGTGAATTGTTCCACTGGGATGCAAGAACTAAGAAGCCAAACAGGGAATGGAGACAAACCTGGAGATTAGCCATAGCAAGAAGCCATAGTTCCCTAAAGAGAAAAGCTGGTAAGCAAGAATCAAGAATCTGGGCTTCCCAGCTGAGACCAGAATCAGAAAGTGGCTGCCCCAGGGGAGCTAGTCCCAGCAGAAATACAATCACTCACCCACGAAGCCGGAGAAAAGCAGAGATATTCCAGACGTTTCCTTCTCCCTGCCATGTGAGCTCTCACTAGGACTCCATTGATGGAATTTAGCTAGAAGCCAAATACAAGAAGGCCTGGAAAACATTTTTTGGAAAAGAGTGGGAGATGAGTTTGGAAGTTGAGTTTTAGTTGAGTGAGTATAGGGTTACCCAACATCAGTTAAATGACAGATCCATGAGGCCCATATAAGCACATAGAATCATAGAAACCAGCCCCACTCATCTAGAATTCATGAAAACTTAGGTTTATACCAGTGTAAGTGTGAGTAAGATAGGAAAGTTAAAGGAATAAATAAAACCACCTAAGAAACAAATTGTTGCAAATATTCAAGTGTTAATGCTGATGTAGAGAAATATTAATTATTGGGGCAAATACCTCTGGAAAGCTGCAGTTGGCAGGATAAATGACCCTCCAGAGATCTCCAAGTCCTAATTCCTAGAATCTCTGCAAATGCTACTTCGCATGGAAAAATTTTTTTATATATGTGATCAAGGTATTGTGCATGGGATTAAGGACCTTGAGACTGGGAGATTATCCTGGATCATATGGATGGGCACAATCTAATTGCATGAGTCCTTACAGTGGGAGAACCTTTCCTACCTGCAGTGAAAGAAGGATAATAGGAAGTGATTTCAGAGAGGCATGAAAGGATCTCTATCTATATCATCTGGTTTTGAAAATTGTGGAAGGGAGACAGGAGCCAAGGAACATGGGTACCTATAGAAGCTGATGATGGCAAGAAAGCAGATTCTACCCACTCCATCTGCTGCCTTTAATCAATTTTCCCATTATCCAACTGGATCACATCCATCAGCATACAAGCATGCAAGTTATTTCTTCCATCTTACAAAAATATACACTAAAACCTTCTCGTGACCCCAGTTCCCTGGTAGTTTTAATCCTGTTCTTTTGTTCCTCTTTGAAACAAGCCCTTAACATTTTTTAATGCACATTCTGTTTAATTCCACATTTTCTACTCTCTCTTACATTCCCTCCAATCAACGCCCTGTTTAAAAGACAGTTCTCAGCCCTCATCTTACTTGCTTTAGCAGGAACATTTGACAGGGCCCGTCACTCTCTTTCCCCCCTTGCCTTCTGGATCACCAGGTGCTCCTGTTTTTCCTTTTCCTCAGTGGTCACTCCTTCTCAGTCTCCTTTGTAGTTTATTCCTCTTCTTCCTTTCCTTTTGTGTCACCATCATGCCTCAGGACTCTGACCTTGATTATCTCCCCTTCTCTATCTACATTCATTCCCTTGATGATTTAACCCCTTTACAGAGATTTTAAAATCCCTATACTCTGAACATTCCCAAATTTTATGCTCAGTTCATTTTTCTCTATGGAACTGTATACGAAGCTATCCAACTGCCCACGTGTTTTCTCCACTTACAGGTTGTTATGATTTAGATGTGAGGTGTCCCCCAAAACTCGTGTGTGATAATGTAAGAAGGCTTAGAGGTGAATTGATTGGATTATGAGATATTGAATTCAATCGATTAATTAATCCCCTAATCGATTAATTAATCCCTCAATCGATTAATTAATCCCCTAACGGGAACTGAGTGGTAACTGTAGACAGGTAGGGTGTGGCTGGAGGGAGTAGGCCATTGGGGATGTGCCTGGTGAGTGGAGCTTCTCTCTCTCTACTTTCTGATGTGATGTTCTGAGCCACTTTCCTCTGCCACACTCTTCTGCCATGATGTTCTGCCTCACTTTGACCCCATGGAGTCAGATTTCTATGGACTGAGACTTCTGAAATTATGTGTCCTAAAATAAAATTTTCCTCCTCTAAAATTGTTCTTGTCTGATCTTTTAGTCACAGCAGAAAAAAAAAAACTGACAATGTCTGATAGTCGTCATCTCATACTTAACATGGCCAAACTGACTCCAGGTTCCTCCAGTTCTACTCTACCCTAGCCTTCTCTCATTTAGTTCGTGGTACCTTATTCTTCCATTTGCTCAAGTCAGAAACGTTGAAATCACCCTTGACTTTTTTGTTCCCCTCACACATAAATCTCAAAAGCACTGAACATATCTAACAGCTCCCTACCCATTTTTCACTAAAAGATAATCTTGGAGACATGGCTGATTCTTAGATCTGGGTTGAGAAAGTACAAAATGAGCCTGAATGATCTTATTGTACCATATTTGAGAAAGTGCTCAAATTAGGATCGGAACATGTCAGGACACAGCAGTCAACTAGACATGGAGATATTTTGAGCATCTAAATAAATAATGACATTAATGGATAATAATCCATTGAACAAAGTAAGAATCCATGTTGTTATTAATTAAGCCATAGAGGAGAAGGGAAACTGCTTTGTTTCAGTAGAAAGTCAATTAATAAATTTAGAAGAAATGATAGAAAAGTCATCATCTGAGATTGTAATCATTATTCATTTATGTAAGAATCATTAATACACACTAAAACTAGTGGGTAAAAGCTTGATTAATCACAATACTTATTGCATAGTTCAAAGTGCCTCCCCACAAGATACTTTTTAATAAAAAAAATTAACTTTACAGTGGAGAAGCCTGGCAGATAACAACTTCACCAAGGATCCTTAATAGACATGGAACAAATGGATAACATGTGCCTTCTATTATATGAAGGAGATAGAATCACATCTGTGATATTACTGCCAAATGCAAGACCTATACCCAATCATAAAAAAAAATTACACAAACTCAAATTGAAGAACATTCTAAACACACACACACACACACACACACACACACACACATACAAACTAGTGTGGCATGAATACCTAAAACTTATCAATGTTATTAAAGACAAAATCTGAGGAACTATCCTGGTTAAAAGAAACTAGAGACATAATAACTGAATACAACATGTGATTCAAGATTTTCTTTTGCTTCAGTAGCTATAATTAGAACAAATGGTGAAATCTAAATAAGGTCAGAGGGCCAGATGATGTTATCCTTTCAATGTTAATTTTCTGATTTTGATAATTGTTCTGAAGTTATGAAAAAGAACGTGTTTAAGTGCATGCACTTATGGTGTATGCATAGAGACAGAATGCAAACGTGTGTGGGAATTCACATGTATTCTTGAAACTTTTTGTAAGCCTAAAATTATACCAAAATAAAAATATTTTATAAACAACTATGGAACAATATCCAGATTTTTTCTTCTCACTGCGCCTGCTATTACCACCTCATCCCTGCCACCATCATCTCTGCCCCGACTAGCACAACAGCCTTCTCGCCAGCTTCTGCCTATGTCCCCTGCTGTCTGTCTTCAACACAGCAGCCTCAGTGGGCCTTTAAGAACATGTATGGAGCCATGGAAACTCTATTTGGAACTCTTCAGTAGCTGCTTTCACTCGGAAACGTACAAAGCCCTCAGGCAGGCTCATGAGACACCTCTGCCCCATGACTTGGGCCTCGGGCTGATCTCTTCTGTCTCATCTCATTCTCTCCCATCCAGCCGTGCTGACCTTCTTCCGTCTCTATGCTCAAGTGTCTGCAGCACTCCACCTCAAGATTCTTGCTTCAGCCTTACATGTTTCCCAGTGGTTTACTCTCACCTCCTGTTTTAGATTGCAACACTCTTCATCTCCTTCGCCTTGTTCTATATCCTTCTAACTTCACAATCCTTTTCATTAACAGTATTATTTGCCTATTTATTGTCTGCTATAAATTGTCTCCAATGATGAGAATGTAAACTCCATAAGCAGAAAGTTTTGTCAGTCTTGTTTATTAACATATCCCAGTACAATGCTTGTGCAAAGCAAATACCTGAGACATATTTCTAGACTTACTGAATGCCTAATTGTCTCCCAGCCTTGTTTTTTTTCCCCCTCAATGTTAGGTACGTGAGATTTATCATGTTCTTATATACACTTAGATCTTACTCATCTGTCACTATTATATAGCAGTCTGTTGTACACATTTTCTTCAGTTTAATAATTCAAAATGTATAAATACTGGGTTTTATGCAATTTCTTTTTGTTTTCTTGATTATGTTATTACTAACTGTAGATGTAAGTATTCTTAGATTATTTCCAGTACACATGGATAAATCTTTCTCTTATAGTACATATGTAGGAATAGGATTCCTAGGTCATAGACTATGTGCACTTTCAGATTTACAATATAAGGGGCAAACTGTTTTTCAAAGATTTTGTGGAGAATGATTTTTAAAAATTATATATGAGACCATGTCATTCTTCACTTCAAAATACTCTATTGGTTTCTTTCCTCTCTCTCTCTCTCTCTCTCTTTCTTATTGGAAATTGAACCTAGGTGATCCCAGGGGTGCTTAACCACTGAGCCACATCTCCAGCCCTTTAGGGTTTTTTAAAAACTTATCATTATTTTGAGACAGTATCTTGCTAAGTTGCTCAGGAATTCGCTAAATTGCTGAGGGTGGCCTCAAACTTGCCATCCTCCTGCCTCAATTTCCCAAGTTGCTGGGTTTATAAGCATGAACCACCACACCTGGCTCTCTGGTTTCTTATCCTACTGAGAATAAAGTCCAAAATTCTTATAGAGTTCTCTATGTCTGCCTTGATTGACTCTCACCTATTTCTCTTCCCTTGTCAAAAATCTTTTATCTCCCATACTCTGCTGTAGTCACAAGCAATCTTTTTCTTCCAGAGAAAGAACCTACAACGCTTCCCCTTTACCTCCAACATCCTTTCGCTAGAGGTTCATTTGGATTAAGTCCTCATTTTTCCAAATCTTAAGATGTTACCTCTTAATACATACCCATTTAAAGTACCTGGTTATGAGCAGAAGAATGCACTCTCAAAGATATCTGCAACCTAATCACATAGAACCCATCAATCTGTTACGTGGAAAAAGGGAATTAAAGTTGGGGCTGGAGCGGTGGCGCAGCGGTTACGGCGCCTGCCTTGCATGTGCGAGTACTCGAGTTCAAATCCCAGCACCATGTACACAGTGAAGTCTCAAAGCAGTCTCTCTCTCACTGTCCCTCTCTCCTTAAAAAAAAAGGGGGAGAGGGAATTAAAGTTGAAGATGGGATTAATGATGCTGACCTTAACTGATCTTAAAAGAAGGAGATTGTTTTGGATTGTCTGGGTGAACCCAATCTAATTCATGAGCTTTTCTTTTTTTCCTCCAAAAGGAGAACGATTTCCGGCCTCAGTCAGGAAGAGATATGACAATGCACCGTGGGTCCTATTGCTGGCTTTGACAGAGGAGGAAGGGGACAACAAGCCATGCATTTGAGAAGCCTCAAAATTGGGAAAACGCACGGAAAGGGAGTCTCCCCTCAGAGCCTCTTTTTCCTTGATTTTATCCTAGTGAGGCCAATGTAGGATTTTAAACCTACAGACATATAAGACCATAAATTCAAAGTATTTTAAGCCACTAAATCTGTAGTAATTTACAAATTGACAATGCAGCAATAGAAAATCAGAACATGCCCAACATGACAACTATCCTTAATTCTTTATATTCATTCCTCCTCCTCTTTATTTTTCTTTGTAGCCTGGAAAACACTATCTGCCATTTTACAGTTTATTTATTTGTTGTTATTTATTGTCTGTCTCCTGCAAGTTACAAAAGACATGAAGTTTTTTTTGCTTTATTCTCTGCTGTATCCATGGTACCTAGCACCAGGTACCTGAATAGAAAGGACAAGTGTCAATAAACATTGGTTGAAAAAATATTGAATTTGTGAGTTTACATTAATGGGAGCAGCCGTTTGTGGAGCTGCTTTTATGCTATCGATGTAGGCAATAGCAAACTTAGAACTTGCCATGGCACCATCAGCACATTCTTCAGCTTCTGCCCTTAAAACAATCTCTTTGAGGGTGATTTTCATTTTCCTCTAATAAAACTCACAAAATAGCAATAAGTCAACGCATCCAGGGCTGATTATATTTAGGGTGATCTGCCTTGATCCGCAGGAGGGACTCCTCAAGTGCCTTTAATAAATGGATAACATTTCTCCAATCACATCTACTGTTTAGAGAGCTTCTTTTAGCCGTAAATCAGCTCTATGAACTAAGAACAGGGCAGGGGATTGTCAAAGTCCCTTTACTGAGTAATTCCAGAAATGCTTTAAGGCTCAACAAAGGGGGGGTCTGACATTAGAAAGCTGGAATTTACAACCTCAGGGTAAGGCCCAGGAGGGCAAAACAAAACATCAGCCTGAAAGCCCCATGAGATCCTTTCAGTCTTTTTGCTTAGGGAAGTATTCGTTTCTCTGTGAAAGACTTTTCTCAACCAAGCTAATTAATTTGCTAAAATTCACCTTAAATTATAACTTTGTAAATCTTTGCCTTCGTATCTTTGTAATATTCCAAGAGGTGATCTTTCTAATGTTCCAAAAGGTGATCAGATAAACAAACTGCTGTGGGTCTGTGGGGGCTGAAAGAGCCCTGAAATGGCCTTCTCCTGAGGACTTGACAGGAGCCTTTGGATGCCAATGGTAAAGAGCTCGGGTCACCTGCTGTGACCTGAGAAGCAGAATGCACTGCCTGGGTAAACACTGAGAAAGAAAGTGAACCCAGCAAAGTGTTTTGGAGCACAACTTATTATTTCTAATGTGGATTTTCCCCCCAAGATTAAAAAAATAACTTTTTTCATCTGCAAACATATCATGTAGACATTATTTTCATCAAATGAAACAATACTTAAGAATTCAATGTGTTGGTTCTTTTTTTTTTTTTAGAGCAATATACTTGTTAGAATTCCACCCAATTAAAATCAAGACTAACAATTATTAACTAAAAACTCTACAAACTGCTCTTACCCAACCTTTAAAAGTTGATCAACCAAACAACACTAAAATTAGGATGTATTCTTTTCAAATGTTTTTATTGGTGCATTATAGTTATACATAATAGTGGGTTCATTTTGACATGTTCAACAATGCATATGAGATGATTTGTTCCATTTCAGTTCCTAGTACTGCTTCTTTCCTTCCCTTCCTCTCCCTGGTCCCCTTTCTCTACTCTATTGGTCCTCCTTCTGTTTATTTATTGTTTTCTCATTAGTGCACTATTGTTGTATTTCAAAGTTGGACTCCTTATGATCTATTCTATGCACAGCACATAATTTGGTCAAGTTAATTTTGCAATTTTTCTCCTTTCCCATCCCTGCTCCCTCATCCTCCATCCCCTTTCCTCTATTCCACTGCTCTCCTATTTTCATGAGCTCCCCTTTTACTTTTAACTCCTTATTTTTCTCTACCATTTGACCCTTGGCTTTCTGACTCTTGCTTATCTCAACACGATGTTTTCCAATTCCATCCATTTACCAACAAATAACAAAATTTTTTCTTCTTTATGGTTGAGTAAAATGTCATTGAGTATACACCACAGTTTTTTTATCCATTCCTCTATTGACGGGCAACTGGGGTGCTACGATATATTCTTAACTGCTGATTTATTGAATTTTGTTTGAATATATAGGATATTCAGTTTATGCACTAAATATGCTCAGATGTGAAACAGCCCTAGGTTGTTGTTATTGTTGTTGTTATTATTATTATTATTACTATTATTTTGGTACCAGGGATCAAACCCAGAGGTGCTTAAACACTGAGCCCACATTCCCAGCCCTTTATTTTCATTACTTTTTAAAATTTTGAGACAGGGTCTTGCTAAGTTCCTTAGGGCCTCCATTCGTTGCTAAAGCTGGTTTTGAACTTGTGATCCATCTGCCTCAGCCTCCCAAGTCACTGACATTACAGGCATGTGCAACCACCCCAGCCTCATATACACTTTAGAGAAACAACAACAACTATATATATATATATATATATATATATATATATATATATATATATTACACACGTCCACATTTTAATTTAGTCAGATGAAAGACCGGGTTGTAGGCCACTAAGACACTAAACAAAATTTTATTAAGGTAAGGAGTCATTCATTCTCACTAACAGAAGTTTTTCCTGCAAATACATCTTCCTCTAAACAGTCTTACTCTCCTTAAATTTGGCTTTTCAAGTTTCATTACTCTTGCTCTTATATCTTTGGAGAGTAACACCTTGTATTTATAAAGCAGGTAGAAGCCTTATGCTTTAATTTTCATCAGTAACCTGGCTGAAAAAATAGGAACCTTATTGATTTAGCTGAGGTGGAAACCTGGAGAGAAGTGAACTCCTTAACAGATGGGATCCAAATTCCAAATGACCTTGCTGAGCAGATAGATGTGATTAGAAAAACACTCAAGAATGATAAGCACAATAATTAATTTAGAGTAATAATAGAGCAAAGTATATATATATATATATCAAAACAAAGGGACAAACCTGGTAAGAAAAGGTGGGCTCTAAAGGACTGGAAAATTGTTGAGTTGAAGCTAATTAAATAGCATAGCACAATTAATAGAGTAAATGACTAATTGAAGCAAGCATAATATGTGTTACTAGTTTATGTCCGTACATAGAAGATGTTAAGAGATTTAAAATCTCCATTCAGATGATGAAATGAGCAGGATGAAAATGTTGCAAGACGATTATTCTAGAAAAGGAATTATTTATTTTATGCCTTTTATGTGTTAATTAACAGAAATACAAAGGTGTGCTACCATTTACTCTTAGAGGGCAAAGGGTCTAAATAGAGAAATATAGATAAGAAAACTAATGTAACAATTTAGTGTTTTGATGGAGAATTGATACAATTCCTAGTATAAGCTTTAATTACGTATTATAATAATAGCAGTGAAGCAATTGAGGTAGAGAGACTAAGAATGTTGCTTAAATTGGTAGGTGATAGAGGCAAAAAAATGAAGGTAAGTAATTGGACTTCAGAAACATGCTCTTAACCTTTCTGTATACTGCCCCCAGTCCAAGGGCACAAAAATCAAAAGTTGTAAGGACAAGCCGATAACTACAAGTGTCTGATATCTCAGGATTAGAAAGCTGATTTCTACAGGCTCCTAAACACACACACACACACACACACACACACACACACGCTAAGAACAGTCTAATTCCAGTCAGCATAAAACTCCATACTCTGAGAAGCCATCTTCCTTCAGGAGTGGAATATTTTTTTTCCTGCTACAATACTAATTTTGGACAGAGGAATGAGAATTATTTAAGGGACCCCAAGTAAAATATATTTTATCCTAATAGTGAAAGCAGAAATGGGTAAAAACTCTGCCACAGGCCAGGGATAGAAAGATGAAGCCCCTCACCTGGTGGGATGAACAGGAACTATGAAGATTCAGCCCCAAAGAAGGCAAACAAGTCAGGGTGTTCAGGAGCAGGATGGTTCCAGGCGCCCCCCTCAGCTGAAAGAGCTGGTAAAGCCTCTGCCACTAGAATGATTTGTCTTTCCAGTCTGTTTTTTTTTTTTTCCTGATCCTAGAGCTGTCAACCAACAATATATTCTCTCTCTCTCATTTTTTTTCTGTCTTAGTTTAGACTGCTATTAAAAAAAAAAAGAAAAAGTACCATAGTCTATACAGCTTAAAAACAACAGAAATTTATTTCTCAAGGTTCTGGAGCCTGAAAGTCCAAGATCAAGGTATCCACATGGTCAGTTCTGTTAAGGACCCGCTTCCAGGTTGCAGACCATGTGGGTGGGAGAGCTCGCTTGGATCACATTCATGGGGCTTCCACCCTCGTGACCTCATCACCTTCCAAAGCTGCCTCTTTCTAACACCATCAGCTTAGGAGTTGGGATTTCAACAGAGGCATTTGAGATGAACTAAACGTTTAGTTCATTGTGTTATCTCACAGTTTGTGCAAGCCTATAGTTTCTGTTTCCTCATCATTTTCAACATATTTGTGGGCCTGGTCACCTCAGTCTTTGGCTCTTTAGCTTTAGCTAATTCCTTCCATAACTCTCATATCAATTGTTTTCAGAGAAGCAGGTTCTGATTGGCAAGCTGATTTCATCATCTCCGTTTAGAGAGAGCTCTTGTGCCAATTGACTTTACAGGTTGTAAGTCAGCCCATCAAGTGACTAACCCCTGCCTGCATTGGCTGTGTTTATAGAGGCGTGTGAGGAGAAGGGGAGGCCTACATGGAAGTGGCCACTTCTGCTCCAGGCGAGGTGAAGGGCTGTTCACCTCTCCATGGACAAACACACTTTGATTTTCAGGATGTGCTAAGTCCATACATCCCATTTAATTTCACAGCCCTAAGAGGTGAGCATTATTGCCTTCATTTGCAGGTTTATAATTAGTTAAGTCACTATCTGTGGCAGTATTCAATTGAACATCTACATTATTCCAAATGCCACAAGTCTATGCTGCTTCCCATCATTTCACCCCTGAATAGTCTCCCCCAAGTCAGAATCAAGGGGATGCTGAAGACAATACAAAAATGCCTTTTGAACCAGTCTCTGAGGGTGGGGGAATCTAAATAAAATATATATTCCCATATTTTTAGTATCCTTGTTCCATAGAGAATTTAGAGAAAATGGGAAACTAGTATCCACAAATCACTGACACCAAATCCAGCTCAAATGCAAATATCTTAATCATATGATCTCTCACAGGAACAAAAAGAGAAAGCATTTGTGTAACACTCACTCTGCTCAAAACCCTTTATTTTAATGTACATTAACTCCTTTAATCCTCACGACAATCACATGAAGTAAGCACTTTACCATATCCATTTTATGTGTGGGGAAACTAGACAGTGAGAGGGTTAGTAACCTGCCCAAGGTCACCCAACCGTAAGCTGCAGAAGCAGGGCTCAAATCTAGCCCGCAGGGCTCCGCAGCCCGTGGGACAAGGCTCGTCCATTGTTCCATACTCTTCAGGCATGTGCAAAAACGCTTTTCTCTGAGCATGTACCAACTTTCCTTTGAAGCATTGGGGAAAGTTTCATTTTTTAGATGCAAATAAGTTTTGCTATAATAACAGAGGTGTAAATCTATCATGGATAAAAGCCTGTCAGGTTTTTTAAAGCAGCTCCATATACCAATATTTGAATTATTGTTTCAATCCCATAGAATTACCTTTCCATCTGTTTAGTACTGACATGTGAAGAGCAATGAGTCACAAGGAAGCCTGTAAACAATACAGTATCAAGCATTAATTGTATCATTTACTCTTGAAAAATGATGGTTCCTCAGTATTGAAGTATTCTCATTGTTGCTATAACAACTTCGGCTTGCTATTATGATTCTCACTGTTCAATGCAAATGATTATGTTTATCAGAACAAAGGTTCATGAGGTTTAAAATATTATGTATCTGTGATGCATGTCACTTAGCCAATTCATTTATAAAGGAGAATAATGAGCAACTGGCAAAAGGTAATGAAATTCCTCAAGAAATGAACCCTGAAAAGTTCACTGTGAAACATGCTTTGCATAAACCGTGCTGCCGACAGCGGCCGTGCAGGATTCCCACACTGGCACCTGGCACCTTGGCAGCATGTGACCCAGGACTCAGTTTCCCTGTGCCAGTTGTAAAACCAGCAGCCAGAGCAATGGCATAGCCATTTACTGAACAAATTATACACCAATACTAGACATCCATGCCTCCCCAGCCCGATTTTTTTTTTTTTTTGTACCGGGGATCGAACCCAGAGGATCTTAATCACTGACATATACCCCCAACCCATTTTAATTTCTGTTTTGAGACAGGGTCTCCCTAACTTGCTTAGGGCCTCACTAAATTGCTGAGACTGGCTTTGAACTTGAGATCCTCCTACCTCAGCTGCCCCAGCTGCTGGGATTACAGGCATGCACCACCACACCCAGCCAGACCTTTCCTTTTTAAGGCCACAGTCAGTCTGGAGTCTTCAGTTTATCTCCCATGGATATCAAGTGGAACACATGACGCTTGTCTTAACCTGGAGAGTCAGATTTTCTTGTTTCTTAAATTCTTCCTTTAGTCTTAATTTTCCTGAAGTACAACAACAACAAAAATATACCCAGCAAGTAATTAAACACTGCTAAACTGTTAATATTTGAAGAAACAGAGAAGATTCTTATGATTTAAAATTTGGAGACATCAATAAAGGGACTGGAGTGGTGGCTCGGCAGTTACAGCGCTTGCCCAGCATGCGTGACTACGTGAGTTTAAGTCCCAGCACCACGTACACAACAATGTCTCAGAGAAACAAAAGCCACATGAAAAACTAAATACAAATTGTTTCTCTTTCTCTCTCTCTCTCCTTTCTCTCTCTCTCTTCTCTCTCTCTCTCTCTCTCTCTCTCTCTCAATGTGCCTCTCTCTTTAAAAAAAATCAGTAATTGTTTTAAATTATAGAGCTAATTTCATCTTTATTGCTCCCTTCAAATACAAATGAGGTTGACCAGCAAGAGCTTATGATGCAAGCCAAAGGCATCTAAAAGCCAACCTACAGGTAGCTTCTTGCAAAAGAGAATTTCCCAAGGCACTGCTGAGCCCACACCTCCCACACCCATGGTCTGACAGTTGAAGTGACAGTAACCACTGGAGCAGGGGACAGACATCTCCAAATTCCCAGGGAGTAAGTCTTGCTCTGACCGGGATCACTTGTGCATTCTTTCCAAACCACACAGACAGAAAAGGAAGCAGGTACTCAGAGCTGCACTCTGGGCAAAGAAGCACACTCCTGCCAGCATTTTCTTGCCCTTCTTTTTCCTATCTCTTTCTTCCCACACTGCTAACTCTTTTACCTTGCACCCATACACACACACACACACACACACACACACACACACACACACACACATGGGGAGGTGGGGAGAAAGACAGAGAGTGTAAACCTTGTAAAATGGGAAAAAGTTGAAAAACATTGTGTGTATGTTTGTGTGTGTGTATTGTATATCATGATAACATTTCTAATGGGGAACCTAGTGAAAGTTTTAGAACAAAATTTGGTTTTGATATTAAAAAAATTTTTTTAAAGGCAAAATCAGAAAAGTTCAGAATGTTTGGGGGTCATGGAACCAAAACAATTTGTTGAATATCACTAAGGGTCTCTTGAAAGAAATAAATGGTAACTGGAAAATTATTTTTAGAATATCTAGAACACAATTCTAAAAGGCAATAAATTATAAGATGTACCACAGATTTAACACCTGCTTTTCCTGAGGAAAAAAAAGCTTACAAATTAACCATGTAAACATATACTTTTAATAACTGATGGAAGGGCTGGAGCTCAGCTGTTACAGTACTTGCCTGGCATGCATAAGAACGTGAGTTCAAACTCCAGCATTACGTACACAATGAAGTGTTGGAGCAATGAAAGTCACATGAAAAACTAAATAAAATTGATTCTTTCTCTCTCTCTCTCTCTCTCTCACTGTCCCTTTCTCTTTATATTAAAAAAAAAACTGCTGGAAGTGATCAAATATCCATATAATTATAGACAAACGTTCCCATTCAGTATAATGAGCAAAGTTTGAGTTGGAGATTTGTTTGGGTATGTTATCCAAAGAGTCTTTGGATTCACTCAGGCTCTGATAGATATGCCTGGCATCATGGTGACAGGCTGTTTATCACAACCAGTGCTCATCCTCTGGGTTTCTTCAGCCCTTGAAGATTGACAGTATAATTCTGAGGGATCCTGAAAAATATCAGAGTTTTTTCTGCATTTTCTATTTGGTTAAACTAATAGTTTCATATTTTCCTTTCATTAAATTGTATATCACTGGAAGTTAAACAGTTTTTCTTGAAAGTTAGCCCAAAGCTTTTGACAGATGTGTTACTCAAAAGTTGAGCCTCTTCATAGCCTGTCTTGGCATGGTGTCACTTTCCATAGAAAAACCAATCTTAAAGTTCAGAAATAATCGAAAAGCAATTTAAATCTTTAGTGGAATATTTTTAAAATGCCAAAAGAGGATTTTATTTATATCATATAGGAAAACCTATTTAAATACTCGTTTTCCATCTTTCGGTCACTCCTCTTCCTCCACCCTGACCCCTACCACACAGAAGAAAGCAACTCCCTGAATCTGCCTAAAGCCCACCCCCTCCCACATGTTCTTCTCCTTTTCTTCCCTCCTGCTCTCTAGATTTTTTTTCTCCCTTTCACATGAAACCATTGATCCTTTTGTATCAGTCTGCAAAGTTGCCTTCTTTCCTTCACCAATGACCTGATATTTTCTTAGCACAGGTAGGTATTCAGGGCTGAGTGATGATTCTTCAAGTACCTCAGTAGATGACCCCAAACTCTACTAGCTTTGAAAGATTTGTTTGTGTAGGATTTAGCCATTTCTACATCCTTAAGTAGGATTGCCTGGCAGGTGTCAGTCAATTGTAATAACATGTAGCCAAGTATAATCATTTTGAGAGCATTTTAAGCAATGCTCAACAGATCTAGATTTAACTAAAGGTCAGTATTAGTTGTTCAAAGGTGAATTTTGTACATTATATACATTTATAGATAATAGAACTACATCAGAACTATTTGATCTGCATGCAACTGGCAAATTTCTCTTATTGGTTGTAGCAAGCATCGTTATTTCAGAATGATTATGTTATTTAGTTGAGGAAATATGGTATTGGGGTAGCTCAGGGATTCTGTGGGTCCTATACTATCATATAAATGCATAATGTTAGGAAGAAGGTAGTTATTATGGGGCTGCCTCTGGTTTGGTTTCCAAATTACACCCAAAATTTTTAAGTTAGAATGTTTATAATGAGATTGGTAAAGCACCTAATTTTGCACAACTTTATGATTTCTTCTTCCATTTAAATATTTGACGTATAATTAATTTTTACAGTGTGATTCACTAAGTATTCACTTCTGCAGTTTTTGACAAACACACAGACGTACAATTGCCACCTCAATCAAACTGTAAAACAGTCCCTGCAGTTTTGCCATTTCAAGATTCTCACGTATGGTATGTAGCATTTTAAATTTGTTTTTCTGCATTTATCAGAGGGCATTTGAAATTCATTTAGATTGCTGAGTGTATCAGAAGTTTGTTTCTTTTTATTGCTGAATAATATTCCAATTTTTAGTTTTCCGGTGAGGAGACCTTGGTTTAAGCAATTTAGCTTCATATGTTTTGCAAGGAGTCACGTTCATGCTATTTACACAGTGACTCTTGGTCTCTAGTTCTCAGCCCAAAAGTCTCCATAGACATTTTTGCTGTTCTAACATAATTTTAAATAATTATCTTTCCAAATCTTGTTTTCTAATTGGTTTTTATTGACCATTATTTCCATGAGATTATAAAGTGGAAAAAAGTAAAGAATGAAATTCAGAATTTTAAATGTGCCAACTACAAATCTAATATTGAACATGTTTAATATCTCTAACCTTTCAGTTTCCCTGTTGTTAAGAGGGGTGGGCAGAGGGAGGGGGTAGGAAGTCTGTTTACCCGCAGTCATGCTACGATGAGGAAATGAGGTGGTGTATCACATGGAAAACACTCAGTAAGCTGCTTGCCCTCTCAAACCTCAGCTCTCAGCCTGGCTCTGTCACTATTATGAGATATTAATTTATAGACTTAAGGTTTTTTTGCCTGTTTGGGATTTTTACTTTTATTTTTCATAGAGAAAGGGAGAGAGAGAGAGAGAGAAAGAATCAGTTTTATTCATTTTTTCATCTGGTCTTTGTTTCTCCGACAGTTGTGTAAGGTGCTGGGGTTTGAACCTGGGTCCTTGTGCATGCCAGGTAAGTGCTCCAACTGGCTGAGCTACCTCTCCAGCCCTAGGGATGTTTATTTTTGCCGTGTTTCTCCTTCCCTTCTACTCTTTCAAGCATGGAGTTAATCCAAAGGGAGATTAGTGATTTTACAGACCATTAGAAGTCCCTACAAGTCCTTCTTGCATTTATTTTACTAAAAACCACAGATTGAATGTCTTAGAAGAAAGGTGAAGAGAGAAAGCCCTCCCTCTGCTGGATAGAAGTATTTTGGGGAAGGGGGCTAAGGGCGTGGCAGGAGGAGTGAAGGGCAGTTCTGAAGAAGCTGAGATGATGGAGAGAAAGCCCATTCCAACCAGGGCCTCAGGGTGTGGCAAGACCCAGAGAGGAAAAAGCAGGCTCACATCCAACAAAGTGGGAGTTCAGGCAGCCTTGCCAACAGCTTCCAGTGCCCTGGAGGCTTGTCTGGACCCTACAAGGGCATGGAGACTCAGGAACAGGAATAGGGACATTTTTTAAAAGGAGTTGAGTTATTGCACAAACATAAAATGCATATATAATAACAATATGACATGCATATATTCTTTTTCTGGGGGGTGTTAACAAGGGAGCCGTAACTATGATGCTGGGGGGAGAAGAAATAGGAGAGGAAGGAATTAGGAGGGATATCAATGCAGCTGGAGGGAAGGAGTAGGGGGTTATCCAGGCAGTTAGGAACAGGAAATATTCAAAAGGGGGACACCATGGACTAGCATCAGCCTTAACTTACTTTGTCAATATCCTTATGTTCATGAATGTGAAACAACAATTCCCTCCAATATGTAAGACTATGTTGAACAACAACAATAAAAAAGTAACAAAACAAAAACAAATACAAATCATTTTAACACCTCCTCCCCAAAATAGGGACATCTTGTTGGCGCTCTGTGGTTACGAAAAACTGCAATAAGATGAGCTGAACCCTCCCCTCCAAACTTAAGCAGTTTGTAAATTCCCAGCAAGTGAGGAAAGCCCAGGATCCGAGGAAGGAGGAGTCCCAGCAAAGACCTAGAACATTCTCCTTTTCTGCCAACATAGCAGAATTAGTGCTCAGAGCCAGACATTAAGTTCAGTTAGAAAAACAAAAGAAATTTTTCTGTCTTGCACACCAGAGTTCATGAACATACTATCGCGATTACAGAGATAAAATAAACATGAGTTCCCCCCTTTGTGCTGCTGCCCGTGTTTTTTAAAATGTGGAAGTGAGGGTACAAAGTACCTATGAGGTGCATAGTTGTGTCATGAGCTTAGATGGTCACAGTTAAAGCCATATTTCTCTAAGAAGGAAATCATAATCCTCAATTAATCCCAACAGTCATTCCTTACTTCTTTCTTTTTTCCTTTTTAAAGGGAAAGTGAGAAAGAAAGAGTTAATTTTATTTGTTTTCTCATCTGGTATTTTTTCCCGGACACTTGGTTGTGTACATGGTGCTGGGTTTGAATTGGGGTCCTCCTGCATGCCAGGCAAGTGCTCTATCACTGAGCCACCTCTCCAGCCCCCAATAGTCATTTCTTTATGAGCATATCTTTACGTGTAATCAAGTTTCAGTGTCCTATTCACTTAAAAAAGGAGCATGTTGGGGAAGTGTTGTATTTTTCTAACAGTCTCCATCCCAGCTGAACACAATGAAACAGAGACGATTCGCCATAATACAGTTAATTGATTCTCCAAATATTTGTTGTTGTCTTTGCTCTCGATTAACTCGTTCATTCATTTGTTCCGTCACCAAGTGCTTAGCAGGTTCCAGACACTATGGTCAACACATTAACGTCATCTGGCTGTGTGTGAAGACTTTAACTACTCTAATCTGACCTTTCTTTTATTCTTGACATGCATCTGACCTCCATTTTCTGAGGATGAAAATCAGGCCCAGGGAACGTGCCTAAGTCCCTGACAGAGTTCAAGGGTTCAGACTCCTTTCATTAGGAGAAAGGAATTCTAAATGGTGAGAGAGCCTCACTGTTAACCTACAGTGAATTCCCAGAATCCGACTAACAGCACTTAAAAAAAAAAAAAAAAAGCTTCTGCAATAACGGAAATAATGGAAAGAGACACTAACACTGTCAGACTTCTACTGGGAGGAGTTCCCAAAATTGCATAGGCTGATTACCCTTTTGGATAAACTAAGAACCACTCCAAAATAAAACCAGCAGTTCAAACATTAGAGAGAAAAATGTTGTGAATATCTGGTGACTGTTTTTTCCAAGTTAAACACCTTTTTAATCTGGTGGCATTATGAATAGTTAGAGCTAAAGTTTTAAATATCTAAAGCAGAACTATTGTTTGAAACTTAAAATATATTAAGAAAGGCATCTGAGCTGGCACAATTCTAATCTGCATTTTTAAAAATTTTCATTTCTTTTTAAACAAAATAAAACTGACCCTGAAGTTCTTAATTTTGCTCAGAAAAGAGAAATCTGAAGCATTGGTTTTGTGTTGCTAAGTTATAGTCATTTATACAAGTAAATTATGCTAACAGATAAAGCACTCAGGAACAAAGGGAATTCTAGTTTTATTTAAAGAAAACAATCTAAATAGGAATTGTTAAATACAATTTGGAAACTTTAATTCAAGATCAAACATTGCCAAATCTGAAAGCTAGTACAAGAATATTGATAAACAGCTAAATAAGAGATTAGGCACATGAGTCCTCCTCCAGGGTAAGAATTTTCTTTCACTCACAAGTGTCAGTCTGAGTAACTGGTAGGATGGATCTCAAGAATAAAATAATCATAGCAACAATATAATAAGAAAACTTACTCCATTCCACCAGAAGTACAAGGAAAATAGGATTTGATACATGGAAACAGTGAAGCAACTCTCATTCATTTTTCATTTGTGAGCTGGGAGTGTTGAAATCAAACTCATCAATTCTTTGCTTATACTCAGTTCAAAATTTTTTTAACATAACCATCTGGACTTAAAAAAATATTTCCACAAACTTGAGATTCATCTATTCAGTAGTTTTGTCCTGCTGGACTCTGTTGGTCCCTTAGCCTCATCATCATGCCTCACCCTGTGAGGATCAATATTAAACATGTGCTCGTGAAGCAAGTGGCTTTAGGATGAATACTGTGTGGAGGAAAGGACCTTGACTTCACTAAAAAAATACTGGGAAAGCAAACCAGTTGTGTGATTTACATAATAGAAAGCCATGGATACAAAAATGATATTGATAACTACATATGGGCATTGAAAAAATATAGATTACATGCTATGCAAATAAAGCTACTTGGAAAGAGGAAGATTTAGATTAAAAGTAAGAAGTTGGAAGAAGAAACACCATGAAAACATCAATCAAAAGAAAACTGAAATAGTTATATTAATTTCAGTCAAAGTAAATTCAGAACAAGGAAGACTATTAGAGATAAAGATAGGCACTATCACAAAAAGAATTCTGCCAGAAGACATAAATGTCTTACATGTAGATTTATCTAACAACAGACCTTCATAATTCATAAAGCTAAAATCTGATATATCTGAAAAGAGTAATGGGTAGATCCTATCCATAATTATGGTTGGAGATTTCAAAATTCCTTTCTTGGGAATCAATAAAACAAGGAAGTAAAAAACCAACTAAGAATATACAGAAGCTAAATGGTATAATCAGCTATCTTCGCTTAATTGATACAGAACATGTATTCTTCTCAAGTGCACTTGGAAATATTCATCAAGATACACCATATTCTCAGTCATGGTGATGATGTTTAAAATAATAGAAATCATACAAGGTATGTTCTCAGAACACATCAAAAATAAAGTAGAAAACAATAATAGAAAGACATCTGGAAGACTCCCAAATACTTGGAAATTAGAGAAGGCACTTCTAAGTAACATATGTTTTAAAGAGTTTTTTTCAGGGAAATTTTAAAATATTTTGAACTAGATAGAAGTACAGATATTTAGTTTTGTGGGGTGCAGCCAAGCTCTGCTTAAAGGGAAATTTGTAGTACTAAATGCCTGCATGGAAAACAAAATATCTAAATAAATGACTAACTCAAAAAACTATAAAGAAGAACAAATTAAATGCAAAGAAAACTGAAAGAAACAAATAATAAATATTGAGTATAAATCAGTGAAAATTTTCCAAAGGTCAGAAGCAAGGATGTTCACTCTTATAACTTCTATTAAAATCTGTAACAGAGGCAAACCCCAAGGCAATTAAGCAAGGAAGTAAAACAATAGGCATCCAAGTTTGAAAGGAAGAAAATGATTGTGATCCTAAATAAAGAAAATCCTAAGGAATCCAGTAAATTTTTTTGGGAACTAATAAGCTCATTGAAGTTGCTGGATACAAGAAAAATATACAAAAATCAATTATATTTCTATGTGCCAACAGTGACTGATACAAACATGAAATTAAGAAAATGCATCAATAACATAATATTTGGGAATGCATTTTTTATTTTATACTTTGTTTATTTGCAGTGCTGGGAATCTAACCTATATCTTTATACATGCTAGGCCAGAGCAACTTAGAAATAAATTTAACCAAGGAGTATAAAGCATTGTTGAAAGATATTAGGGAAGATACAAATAAATGGACAAACAACCAATATTCATGGACCAGAAAGACCTAATTCTGTTAAGGTGGCAATACTCTCCAAATTGATTAACAGTAAATGCAATCCATATCAAAATTCTAGGTGGGCCTTTGCAGACATTGACAAGGTGATCTTGAAATTTATATGGAATGTGTTCTCAGGTAACAATGCACAAGGCCTTTGAAATATTTTATTTATTAAATTGGATAACAGGTACACAAGTGTTTGTATTTGTTGCATTATTTTTAGTATCTTATTCTAATGCCTATATATATAAAAAGGAATATAGCTTATATAAATAACTTTTTAAAAGTAGAATATAGGTCAAAAATAGTGTGAAGTTTCGTGGATTTCCAAAAACGCATTATAATATAACCAATGCTCAAATCAAGAAGCCTCATACCGCCAGTACCCCAGTATCACAGGCCCTCACAAAGGCCAAGAATTTTACTGACTTCAAATCCCCACAAATGAGTGTGTTTTTGCTAATGAACACCATCATTGTGGCAGAATGGTGTGGGGAGTTTGGATGAGAAATTTCTACTTTTCATTTCAGATCATCCTGTATTTATGAATTTTGCCTTTCCATTTTTTTATAACTATATACAAATAAACCTTAGTACCTTGGCTTGAAGCTTTTTTAAGCTGATGATTCTTCATCATTTGTACCTCTCCTTCTGCTTTGCTTTCTACCTTGGCCACACTCCAAAACTGGTCATCACAAGAAATTTTACTCTTTGAAATCTGAAGTGCCTCCATTCCCGTCACATCACTACCTAAGCCTACCCCATCACTTCTTCAACCTCCAGGGCTCTCCAGTCCCTTCTTTTTTCCAGTTCATCTATGCCACTTGCATGCACGCACACACGTGCAAGAATAATACTGATTTTGGTTATTGTTTTCCAAGTGATAGACAAATAAAAGACAAAGAGGCAAATATGATAACTTTTCTGATAAAGATATGCTAGTCGGTGGTCAAGGGCAGCTTCCTGCAGTATATCCCATACCCTTGGGATAGCAAAGTACTTTCACCCCTCTCCAAAATCAATGGAACTAGATCAAAGCAGAATGATAGGTTATGCCTCAAGAAATCTTCTTGTAGCAGATGGCCTTGCCGGTGTTAGTGTTCTAAGTTCAGTCGCTTCAAATAAAATCGTTGAATGATGTTCTGAGGTTCAAAACATTTCCTTCCTCTGCCAAATCTGTCTGCTTTTCTCCCTTATCCTTCGTAGAGAATCTCTGTTTTAGAGGTCCGCCCTGTGTCTCCATCCTGGTTGGAAATGCATGCTTGATCCTCTGAGGGAAATGTCCCTTTTGCAGTCCTCATTTCCCAGTGTTTGCTTGTCTTCATAGAAACTGCTTGTATAACTTCCCAGTGCCTGATCCTTAGACATTTGACAGCTATCAGCAGTGAAAATCTGCCCTGGTATGATAAACATCATTTTCAACTGCAGCAAGTAACACACAAGGAAGTGCAGAGAAAGCTGCTAAAAGGCACATATTCCAAGAGTCAAGAGGTTAACAGCAATGACGGGGGAACAAAAGATAATGCAAATTGGATAAATGCAATCAGAGTGAGAGAGAAGATGCACATACGTAAGATAAGTTGTAAAAGATGCAAGATTTGAAAAAAAATGGATAAGTTTAATAAAGAAGATAATTGCTTAGACTTGGAAACTGACATATTTAAAACACACACACACACACACACACACACATGCACACGCACACACAAATGAAACCATTTTTAACTTCCTACTAGAAGAATCCCTAAAGCTTAAATCAATAACAAGCTCACTTCAGTGGTCTTTGTAATACTTAAAAACAAAAATTGGTATAAAAAGTCCTACCTTGAAAGATCCTGTTCTCAGAACCCTTTTTTCTGACACTTTTGTCCATACCAATTAGACACAAGTCATCCTTCTGTAGGGAGTTCTGCTCTGAGACTCATCCTGTGTCAATTACCTGAATGTGAGGCAAGCATGGTTCTTTGATGTGTTCTGAACTTGCCTATATTTACATGCCCACCCTGACTCTGGAAAACTTCTGCATTATATGGGACCCAGCCCTGGATGCCAATTCAGATGCACTGAAGGGAGAATTGGAGAATTTAACTAGACATGCAGAGCAGGAACCGGGGTAGAAGTATGCTGAGTTTGTTAGGCAGGGGGGGAACCTCAGACCCTATGGGACCACCCAGTGCCACAAAACCCCTCCCAGCAGGATCTCAGTCTGGAAGTGCAATCCCACCCCTCTTCCTAACCCAGGGCTGAACTACCACCAGGGGCAAGGGTCACAGCTTCCCATTCACACCAGCATTCTCTGATTTGCAGTCTTGCCCACTGCCTCCTGTGTTGTCATTCAATTCAGAGAAAGCCTTTCAACAAGGCCACAGAGGTCATGGAGATGACTTGAAGCTCTGGGGAAGGCGAGTTCCCTAGTTCCTGACTTAACATCTGCCACTCAGTTTGAGGCTTGCTTTCTTCCTCTTAACTTTAAAGAAGAAACATTATTGAATAGCCCAGGGCTAGGGGTAGTGAAAAATCTCATTACTTCTTCTCTGCTGTCTTCTCTCAGGATGCATTTCCTAGTCAATATTCTTCCAACAAATCATTTTTAATTTGAAAGTCACACTCCACCATAAAAAATGTACACAAATATTAGGAAGCTAGGCAGGGAAATGCTATGCTTAGCATATTGTAAATACAAGAACTGTTTCCCTAATGCAAGAGGAATAAATTATCAATTTATCTTCTCCTGGTTGTCTCATCTGGTTATAAATGATAGCAGAGCTCTAACTAAATATAAATACGGAAGTTCATTAAATAACTAAGATTTCATCCAAAAACCAAAATAAAATAATGGGAAACTGGGACTTGTGTCATTTCTCAGTAAATATACATAGGGTACAAATTGGCTCAGATTAAACAAAATCATATTTAAATGCTGTTTGAAAGGGACTTAAAAAATAAGTAACCTAATGACTTGAATAAAGATGAAAATAACCTCTGACTTTTTCTACTTAACTGTAAATAGGGATGAAGCTAGTTATTTACTTGTAAATAATTGCAGAGTCTGCAACTATAATCATATTACACTTGTAGCCTAAAGTAGGAAAACTGAAAGGTATTTTTGTTCTTGTTTCTGTGGATTGAGGGAAGCCAGCCTGAGAGACACCCCCCAAGTAATCAAAATAAAGGAGGACTGGTATCTTCCATTTCTAATTTGATATAGGTATGAATGTGTGCAAGTGAAGGATGGGTGTACATAAAAACAAACCGTTTGAGCATTTATTTTATTTACTTGTGTAGAGTTTGAAGTTTTGAAAATTGTGTTTATTGCTAAGTAAACCAAAAATTAACATAGTGTCTCTGAAAAAAATTATTAGAATTTAGAAGCTGGAAGAGATCTTAGAGATTCTCGCTTCTTTCCCTAAATTAACCAATGAACCAGCTGAGACCTAGAGAAGACAGGAGATTCTCATGGAAACTCTAGTGCAGGGATCAGATACTTCCATCACGACGCAATTTTCAGGGTACAATTTTCTCATAACTTTCCCGTTTTTCCTTTTATTTCTACTTAGCATTTCAACATTTTAGCAAAAAGCAAAGTATAAGAGTACAAGTAGAACCCACATGACAGAAAACCTACAACTGCACACTTGCTACAATAAATTTATTGATTCTTTGCAGGTGAATATGGCAGTGACCAAGCTTTACCAGAAGCAACAAAGCTCAATTCGGAGACCCACACTGCAACTGCCTCGGATCACCTAAGAGATGTTCCATGTGCACACAGAGCAGGAGGTAGATAAAAACTCAAAGGTAGAACCTTAATGATAGCTGAGACTCTCAGGTGAGTTGTTGAGTTGCGACCATCCTGAGTCTCAGATTCCTGTCAATAAAATAAAAGGATTGGGCTAGAAAATGGGGGCAGGGAGTGGTATTTACTCTAGGCCTTTACTGAGGCTGTAAGATCAACCAGCAAGTACAAATTACAGTTGAGGAGGAAAATGTGAAGGATCAGAGGCAGAAAAGCAGTCCTGAGTGCCAAGTACGAGGAATGGGGCAAGAGTACAAATAGGCAAGTCAAGAGGTTGTGAAATGGATGAAGGAAACAGCTTTAGGAGAGGAGCACGAGTCCTGATCTTGCGTGGCCCTTGCTGTGTTGCAAAGAGGGCTCATAATATTCTTACTTATTCCCATATTCTTCTTAAAGCTCCTGACCAATGCAAACTGTAGAAAAGTCTTCTTTTGAAAAGTAGAAAATACTTACCCTATCACCTCCCTTATATCACCTCCACTGATGTACATAGGCTGCCCTGGTCTTCAGTCATTTTGTGTATTGGTTATATAACATTTTCCATGTGGATTCTTTGTCTTTCCCAATTAGATTATAAGCAACTTATAAATAAAGACTATATTTACACTGTGCAACCATCAGAGTCTGACAAAGCTATTTCATAGCTGGCACTTAAAATTTTCTGTTTAAATTACTAAAGAAATGAATAAGAGTTAGACTTGGCAAGATACTATTTAATCATTCATCAATCCAAAAGTCAATCACATATATATTGTGAACCTATTATATGCCACTACTGGTTTAGATGAAGGGGATAAAGAAATATATCAGGGAAAAGCAATCGCAGTCCTAAAATTCTCCCTGGAGATGGAGCAATCAAGCAAACACAACTTCATATAACATGTGGCTAATTCTGTACCTAGAAGCAATGGGAGCTGAACACAGGGAATTTCTTCCTGAGGAATCCAGATGGGGTTGTCAGCAAAGGCTTCACAGAGGAGGTGATTTTTTCTCCCTAAGCTTTGAAGGCTAAGTAGGAGTTTTCCAAAAAAGACAAGATGTGCAAGTGTGGAACACAATTCACTGAGTATGTCTCTATCCCACATTCCTGGATTTTAACAGTGAAGAATGGAACTGGAAAATAGGCTTGGAGAAGGGCTTAGATGCCACGATAAGAACTTAATCAACATCTCACAGAGAACAATTATTCCCAGCCTTGTGCACTTTATAGATCGGCAAGTTTCAAAGACATTTTAAGATGAATAAGTTTTTTTAACCAATAAATCATTTTTAAGCTTACATCTACAAATATCAACATCTAATAAAGAAAAAGATTCCTTAAAAATTTCAGAAAGTAGGAATAACATATCCCAGGGGAAAATATTTACTCCCCCCTATATATATGTGTGTATATATATTTATATTATGCATATGTTTCCAATTACGTAATATATTTTCAATGATTATATTTGGCTATCCTTTAGCCTTGATACATTAAAACATTTATCACAGGTGCTCATTCCTTGAGCTTTGAATCTAAGAACCTCAAAATACACAAAGAGGAACTAATGAAAAATTTCAAATAGAATTACAGAAACATTTTTTTGAAATAAAAATAACTCATATTCTATCTGTACCATTAGCCATGTGTTCCACAAACATTTTCCTATTTCATGAAATTGCCTACCTCATTGTCTTAACAATACGGGGACTAGGATGTCAAAGGGACATTAAACATGTGATGACAGCTCTACTGGTAGCAGCAAACACAAGGATGAGGAGATGTGGCCTGAGATCCACACACACTACTAAATTTTGTCATTGAGGCAGAGCAAAGGAATCCAGCAAATCAAATGAGGTTCCACAGAAAATGCTAAAGTTAAGCCATTCTAAAAATTATATAACGACATAAATTTTTAAATAAATTTTTGACTTAAATCTGGATCATTATATTCACCAATCAACTCAATTTGTTTATTGGTTTGTTCATTTCTGTTAATTCTGCAGAAGAGCCCAAGTAGCCATACTTCAAAGGATCTTGTATTTTTATGATTAATGGTGACATCTAATCCCAAATCAGAGAAATGCTAAGTGATGGATGAAACTTTAAAACTCTACAAGTTCAGTCCACTTGGAATTCACATCAAATTGTACAGAGCATATCCCAGGCTCATGCTGAAGCTGCTAAATTGAGCAATAAATCTCATGAGAGTTCAGCACATGAAATCTTTGGTATTTCCTGCTTTTTATTTGTCCAGAAATATTTCCAGGATAGCTTTTCTTATCATATTTCAGAATATGCTCTTGTAAAACAAGGACACAAAGAAAAGACTTCATTTGTGTTAATAAGATTGGTTCAAATTTGGATCCAGATTTGTTCTTATAGGGGCTAGAGTGGTGGCTCGGTGGTTACAGCGTTTGCCTGGCATGTGCAGGTACACAGGTTCAAACCCCAGCACCACATACACAACTGAGTGTCAGAGCAACGAAAGCCATGTGAAAAACTCAATTTAAAAAATTGATTCTGTCTCTCCCTCTCTCTCTCACTGTCCTTCTCTCTTTAAAAAAAAAATAGATATTGGCCAAATTATATCATTCTAGTGTGTGCATATATGAATATGTAACAAAAAATGTCATTATTATGTACAACTATAATGCACCAATTAAAAAAAAGATTAGTTGCTATATTACTGAGTCCAAGCCATGTATACCTTAACCAAAGGTAAAATGAAAAAATATTTCACAAATAGCAAAAAACCTCATGGTAAAGTAATATACAATATTTTTAAAAAGAAAGAAAGAGAAAAACCAACAAATCCAAAGTTATAGCCCATTGAAAAAAGTTAGAGGCACAACACCACTTTCAGTGGAAAGAACTCAGAAGTTCTCCCCTAAAGTCTTCATATTCAACATATAATGCTGTTTTCAATCCGTCCCTGTTCCCATTTCTCCTTTCTCTTCTTGTATTGCTAAAATATCAGCATGCATTGAACCTGCAATCCATACCTGGGGCCCTCAAAGTGCTATGTGCTGATTTTTCTTAATCATAGGTTTATTCCTTTGAAAGGAAGCATCTATAATCTGGAAGCACAAAAGAAGAGGCATGAGATAAGAAATTAAGAACAAAGAACTTCAGCATTCACAGGCTAGAGCCGTAGCTCCATAGTTACGGTGCTTCCCTGGCATGTGCGAGTACAGGAGTTCAAAACCCAGCACCACGTACACAGCGAAGTGTCCGAGGAATGAAAGTCACATGAAGAGCTAAATGAAGATTGTTTTTTTCTCTCTCTCTCTCTCTATCTCTCAGTGTTCCCTCTTTCTTTAAAAAAAAAAAAAAAACCAACTTCAGCATTAATGTTGACACTGCGCTTACTAACTGAGAAGCCTTAGCTACATCAAATGGGCAAATGGTTCTAGTTTGTTTATTGGGTATTCTATCTAGAACTATGCCAGCCTTTTGTTGACAAGCAGTAAGTTTAAGCTTCTCAGGGAACTAAAGATTTAGGGGACCTTAGAGCAGGGGCAGTTTCCTGTTTCATGGAACCTAACGCTTATACAATGTGGAGGACCACTTGCAAGAAAAAAAATATAAAATTCACAACACAAAACAAAGTACCAAGCAGGTGCATTTAAGAACAAGAAAGGGAATATGCTTCTTGTGAGAAATTTTCAGTCTTGTGAGACTCCGAAAGAGACTCACTAGAAGTGCTGGCATGAGGTACCTGCAGAGTGCACCCCAATTCCCCTTCACATCTGGAACACAGCCAGCACTCCCACACCAATGGCTCTTGCACACGAGGGGCCTCGAACTTGTAAGCCTCAGGGAATGATATCACTGTGCTGGCTACCTTTCTGATACTGTAACAAACAACTGAGGTGCTCAACTTATAAGAAGAAAAGGCTCATTTTGGTCCACATTCTTGGAGGTTTCAGCCCATGCTCATTTGGAGCCATTGTTTTTGGGCCTGTGGTCAAGCAGCATTTTGTGTTGAAAACCCATGGCAGAGCAAAAACTCACTTACCTCACGGCTGGAAAGTGAAAAAGAGAAAATGAAAGAGACTGGGGTCCCGTGGTCACCTTTGAGGGCATATCCCCGATGACGATGACCTAAAACCTCCCACTGAGCCCCACCTGTCAAATTTTCACTGTGTCCTAATAGCACCAAGTTGGAAGGCACTCCTTTAACATATGGGCCTTTGGGGACACTCCAGATCCAGGTCACGATGACAAGATTTGTGCACTTCTTACTGACTTTTTAGAAACATTTGAACTTGAGGATAAGCAGAGCTACTTAAATTTAGAAGAATGATGTTGCCCCCTCTTCAGAATTGTAGGACAATACTACCTACTATAAGAGCGAAGGACAATTGGAAAAGTCTCCTGACTGGCCAGAGAATGACTGCCCAACACGTACGAAAGACAGATTTTGGCTTCTGTTAATTACTTTTTGTTGCTTGTTCAGCTATTAAGGCCACTCTTGCTAAAAAGATAGAAAATCAAAACTTTCTTTACAACTAGGTAATATGTTTTTTGTTTTTTTTCCCAAGGTTGAGGACCGAACCCGGAGCCTTGCGTGTGCTAGGCAAGCGCTCTGCCACTGAGCTAAATCCCCAACCCCGGTAATATGGTTTTAAGTTAAGAGTCTAGTAGTGACTTTTAATTTTTAAAAAGTTAGCAAATATGCAAATATCACCACAAAGAAAGCTGTTGCTGATTCTAAAATCTAAAGTCAGGAATTCTGTAACCAAAGTTATAATTTCTAATGATTTCTCAAACTTATAACTGGCTTATAGCCATTCAGTAACTTTGAAATATATTTTATAAAAGAGATATTTCAAGGGCTGGAGTGGTGGCTCGTGATGGCGCTTGCCAACCATGCGCTAGTACGTGAATTCAAACCCCAGCACCGCATACACAAAGAAGTCTCGGATCAACGAAAGCCGCATGAAAAACTAAATAAAATTGATTCTCTCTCTCGCTCTCACTATCTCACTGTCCCTCTTTAAAAAAAAAAAGAGAGAGAGATTTCAAAGTTGTATGAATTAGTATCAACTATAGGCATTTCTGAGGATTTAAAAATTAGTCAAGATGAGTAGCGGATATAAACAATTGTAGCCTTGCAAAAAGGAGGTAAGGTTTTAGCATCATGCTTGTTCATTTGTTTGTGCATTGGTGGCGATCTTAAATTGTTTTGATGAAGTGAGAGTCCAGCCCTGCCAGTGAGAGTCCCTCAGCACTGTAGGTGTCTATGCATTCAAGCTTGTATCCTTGTGAAACCATTAATTTTCAGAGAGAAGCCTGCCCACCCTCACACACGTATGTGTGCATGTGTGCTGACACACTCACACGGAGGCATGCAAACCTGGCAGACAATTAAAGCATAATTCTGAACCTATGTGTATGGCATAACCAACACTCCCAGTTTCCTGGGACTGTACAGATTTTAGCACTGAAATCCTGTGACTCAGTAAATTCCCCAGTCCTGGGCAACCTGGGACAGTTGGTCACCCTACTAATACGACAACACAGTTCTGATATAAAATAAGTACCAGTGTTGCTAAATTATCAAGAATCCAAGTTAGAGCTATAGACCATAGACCTGGCCTTCCAAACTCTTAAATGTCTATAACTCTTTGATACGATGGGCAAAATCTGGGTGAGGAGGTGCACATGTGAAAACTTCTGTTCAGAGGTCTGCAGTTTTAGCCAGATTTTTAATGTGGTTTCCCTACAACAGAAAAAAAGAAAATCTAGCTAAGAAGGACTGTCTGAAAGATATGTGGTCCATTTATTTGTCTAAATACGGTAATTGTTTTGCTTTGTTGCACTTTGGCTGAAACCATCAGTTACTAGAACTATCAGAGATGATTGCTGATGTAAAGCTGCTGACAAGGACATTGTTTTTTATGACATGCTATCTCCCTTTTATAAGAAGTCTGGAAAAGAAAGATCTCTCTTGTCTTGTTTTCAAAATTCATTTTCTTCTTCTAAGTTTGCTTTTCTCTTACGAATAACTAATATATTTCCTCTGTCGTACTGTCTCCTGGACATCTTAGAAATAATATTGACCTGTCCATACAATGTATACAGCACTTCATGGTATGTATTGTTTGTCCATATATATATATATATCTCTGACTCTGTTTTATATTCCTTCTGTTGTTTTCCCTCTATCCCATATTTTTCACCAGCTTCTAATATCTGTTATTCTACCAAGAATTAGATTTGGCTCTGTGCATGGGAAACTCCCCAAAAATGAACAGGTGCTAAATCAAGTAGAGCTTCATTGTGTTTACATGACGGGAGGAAAAGAGACTTTCCTTCCCACCATTTTTGTCTCTGGCTCTCAGGATGGCTGTTCTACTCCAGAACTGAATTCTTATTCCAGGAATAAACAGAAGGAATGCAAATGTCAAAAGACATGTACCAAGTCTACTTATTTTAGTTAGCTAGAACTTTGTCATTTAACCAACTCTAGCTACAAGAGACACTTGGAAAAATTATATCTATGTATCTATATGTGTGTGTCTGTATTTATATTTTTCTCCTTTTTTTTTTTTTGTGGAACCACTGCTGTCTGGAAAATCAGGGTTCAATTGATAGAGAAAGTGAATCAAAACTTGCAGCGACCATAATTATCTTCTGGAGCTGTGTGTTATCTTTACAAGCTACTTTTATGTGTCTTCTGGAGTGTGTGGAGCAGGTCATAATATCAAATTAAATACATCAAATTACAAAAGGCTCCTGGAAAAAGGATCTCAGATGGTTTCTGATATTAATTACAATTCAGGTGTGAGGCATAATACCTAACTAATCTGCCTTCTAATATAAAATCTCAAAGTTGTTCCATTGTGAGAATTTGGGGTACTCAAGCAAAATGGCAGATATGGTTCCTACTCTCAGCTAACTGCCAGAGAAAAATATCCTATTTTCATTCATGTGGAGTATCTGCCTTATGCCAGACACTATGCTGGGTTTGGAGAATTTGAAAATTAACAAGGTACAGTCAGTTCTTGAGCCCAAAGAAACACAGTTAAGCAGGAGCAACAAGGAGCAGCCCAGGATTGTGACAGGGTCTGATAAATGCTATGAAAGGTGCAGGCACATGGCATTGTAAGGAGCCACAACCTGCCAGGAGAGGGAAAGGCACCTCTGAAGGAGGTAACACTTGACCTTGAGGATGAGTTGGAATTAGCACATGGATGTAGTGGAGAGGGGATTTATAGCCTGATTGTGCCTAAGTGGAAAGGTCACAAGTAGCCCTGAAATATGGATGTATCAAAGCAAGAGATAATGTTGAAGGGTTCCAGATGCCAAAGGCATGTGCACTAGGCAAAGGAATCTGGATTTCTTGCTCCAGTCAAGGGGGTATACCAAGTGGGTTTTTCTTTTGTTTTATTTTGGTTTTGTTTTTTTATTTTTTCCACATGGAGAAGAGTCGCATTCATTTACCTGAATATCATGTGTGCTCTGCGGATTGGAGACAGGAAGAAGTGTTAGGAGGCAATAGTCCAAGCAAGAGAAACTAAGAGACTGAACTAGGGCAGAGTCTCTGGGGGCAGACTTGAAAGCTGTTAGGATTGTGGACTTGTTAGGATTTGATGATTGATCACGTGAAACAGGTACTAGGAGCTTAAGGTGATGCTGCTCTCAGGTTTATGACTTTCTAAACTAGGCAATTTAGCCAAAGGACAATCTCCTTACCAGGAGAGAGAATACGGAGCAAAAAAGCCAGAGGCAGGTGGCTGGGGAGGAAATCCCAGGAGAAGGAACAGTATCTAGTTTTTTTTTTTAATTTATTATTTATTAGATGCTTATAGTTACAATTGAGGGGGGAAATTATCATATATTTCAGAACAAATGCATATATATATATACTTAGCTATCTAGGGCTAATGCCATGTCATGGATGCCCAGCCTGGGTTCCCCATGTTGCTGTTTCCCCCAGATGAACCGCTGAGTTAAATGGATATCTCCTGGAGGACAGAGATCACCTTCTGAGATGATTCCCCTATATTCAGTTCCTCCAGTTTCCTAGGTGATTTTCCTAAGCCCTCCCCCCACCCTGTCCCCCAGCCTACGCCTCCAAGTATCCTAGGGAGTCGTCTCCCTGTTGCATTAAGAATCATTCAATTTGAAGTTATTATTAGCTTTGCCGTCTAACATACTGCTTCTCATGTATTATAGCTTCCACAGATGAAAGAAACCATTCCGCCCTTGAGTCTCTGAGATTGGGATACTTCACTTTGCATAATTCTTTCCATCTCCATCCATTTCATCTCAAAAGCCATAATATCATCTTCTCTAATAGCCGAGTAGTATTCCATTGAGTATATATACCAAAGTTTTTGTATCCACTCGTCGAGTGAGGGGCATCTGTGTTGGTTCCATAGCCTAGCTATAGTAAATTGAGCTGCTATAAACATTGATGAAGTCACATATCACAATAATATGCTGATTCTCACTCTTTTGGGAAAATACCAGGAGTGGGATAGCTGGGACATAAGGTAGTTCCATCCTTAATTTTTTGAGGATTCTCTACACTGCTTTCCAGAGTGGCTGAACCAGTTTGCAATCCCACCAGCAGTGTAACAGTGTTCCTCTTTACCCACAGCCCCTCCAGCATCTGTTGTTGTTAGAATTTTTCATTTTTGCCACTCTAACAGGAGTGAGGTGGTATCTCATTGAAGTTTTGATTTGCATTTCCCTTATAGCTAATGATGTAGAGCATTTTCTCATATATTTATGAGCTTCCTGGACTTCCACTGGTGAGAAGTTTCTTTTAAGATCCATAGCCCATTTATTGATTGGATTATTTGTGAGTTTGGTGTTTAGTTTCTTTAGTTCCTTGTATATTCTGGATAATAGCCCTCTGTCCGAGGTGTAGCAGGCAAAGGTTTTCTCCCATTCTGTAGGATCTCTCTTGATGCTCTTGACTAGATCTTTAGCTGTGCAAAAACATTTTAGTTTTATTGCATCCCATTCATTTATTCTTGACTTTACTGCTTGAGCCATGGGAGTTTTGTTGAGGAAGGCGCTGCTGACTCCTATGTCCTGTAGTGTTGACCATACTTCTTTTTCTAGTAAGTTTAAAGTTGTTGGCTTAATATCCAGATCTTTGACCCATTTTGATTTAATTTTTGTGCAGGGTGAAAGATAAGGATCCAGCTTCACTTGTCTACACATGGCTGTCCAATTTGTCCAACGCCATTTGTTGAACAGGCTATCTTTCTTCCACACTATGCTTTTGCCCCCTTTGTTAAATATCAAATAGTTAAAGATATGGGGTTTTGTCTCAGGATCTTCTCTTCGGTTCCACTAGTCTTTGGTTCTGTTTTGATACTAATACCATGCTGTTTTTGCTACTACAGCTCTGTAGTATAATTTCAGGTCAGGGATTGAGATACCCCCCTACTTCTTCCTTCCTGTAGAGTACTGTTTTGGCTAGTCTGGGTCTCCTGTTGTTCCATATGAACTTGAGAATTGCTTTTTCTATATCTGTGACGAATGCCATTGGTATCTTAATGGGATTGCATTGAATCTGTATAGGGCTTTGGGTAAAATGGCCATTTTTATTATATTGATTCTGCCTAACCATGAGCATGGAATGTTTTTCCATCTACTCAGGTCTTCTGTAATTTCTTTTCTTAGTGTTTGATAGTTTTCTTTGTAGAGGTCCTTAATATCCTTTGTAAGGTTAATGCCCAACTATTTCATTTTTTCGGAGGAGATGGAGAATGGGGGAGATTTCCTGATTTCTTCTGCAGATTTGTTGCTGGAATAAAGGAACGCTAGTGACTTACTGGAGTTCATCTTGTATCCAGCTACTTTGCTAAAATTTCCTATAAGCTCCAGGAGTTTTCTGGCCGATGTTATTGGGTCTTCTAGGTAAAGAATCATGTCATCAGTGAATAGAGATAACTTAACTTCCTCTTTTCCTATACGAATCCCTTTGATTTCCTTGTCTTGCCTGATGGCTCTGGCAAGGGTTTCAAGGACTATATTGAACAAGAGTGGGGATAGCGGACAGCCTTGTCTTGTTCCTGAATTCAGTGGAAATGCTTTCAGTTTTTTTCCTTGAAGATAATGTTGGCTATGGGTCTGTCATAAATGGATCTGACATAGTTAAAATATCCTCCCTTGATCCCTATCTTTTCCAAAGTTTTGAGCATGAAGTGTTGAATTTTATCAAGTGCCTGCTCTGCATCAATTGAGATGATTATATCATTTTTGTTTTTAATTCTGTTTATGTGGGGATTACATTTACTGATTTGTGTATGTTGAACCAGCCTTGTTTTCCTGAATGAATCCCACTTGATCATGATGAATTATCTTTTTAATGTGCTTTTGTATGTGATTAGCTAAAATTTTATTTAGGGTTTTTGCATCAATGTTCATCAGGGAAATTGGTCTGTAGTTTTCTTTTCTTGACAAGTCTTTGTTTGGTTTTGGAATCAGTGTAATATTTGCTTCATAAAAAGTGTTTGGGAGTGTTCCCACTCTATCAATTCCTGGAAGAGCTTGTAGAGGATCAGTGTTAGTTTTTCTGTGAAGGCTTGGTAGAATTCTGCTGTATAACCATCCAGACCTGGGCTTTTCTTTTTTGGGAGAGCTTTGAATGCTGCTTCAATTTCGCTATCCATGATCGATTGGTTTAGACTTTCAATGTCCTCCTGTGTTAAAGAGGTGATGTCATATATGTCCAAGAACCTGTCCATGTCCTCCAGGTTATCAAACTTGGCAGAGTATAAATTTTCAAAATAGGTTCTGATAATCTTCTGTATCTTGGATGAGTCTGTGGTGATATACTCATTTTCGTCTTTGATTTTGTTGGTTTGCTTTCTTTCGTTCTTTCTTTTGGTGAGGTTGGCAAGGGGTCTGTCAATCTTGTTTATTTTTTCAAAGAACCAACTCTTAGTTTTGTTAATATTTTTTTTTTGTTCTCAATTTCATTGATTTCAGCTCTGATTTTGGTAATTTCCTGTCTTCTGTTAGCTTTGGGGTTGGATTTCCTCTTTTTGTAGTCATTTGAGTTGAAGCATAAGGCTATTTATCTGGTCTCTTTCTAGGGTTTTGATGTATGCACTCAGTGCTATAAATTAACTATTAATAATGCCTTCATACTGTCCCAGAGATTTTGGTATGCTGTGTCCTCATTCTCATTCAATTCCAAGAACTTCTTAATTTCTGCTCTTATTTCCTCTTTTACCCATCCTTCATTTAAGAGGGGATTATTCAATTTCCAAGTGTTTGAGCAGTTTCTGTTGTTTCTCTTGTTGTTGATTGCTAAGATCATAGCATTATGATCTGACAGAATAAATGGAATTATATCCACTTTTTTATATTTGTTAAGATTATCTCAGTGAACTAGGATGTGGTCTATTTTAGAGAAGGATCCATGAGCCGATGAGAAGAAGGTAAATTCAGCTGTCTTAGGATGGAATATTCTGTAGATGTCTGTTAAGCCCGATGGATTAATAGAGCTGTTTAGATTGGAGATGTCTTTATTGATTTTTTGTTTTGATGATCTGTCTAGAGTTGATAGTGGTGTGTTGAAGTCCCCTGGAATGATTGTATTGAGATCAATGAGGGGATTAATGTCCTTAAATATTTTTTTTCATATTTTGGGGGGGTTGTAGTTGGGGGCGTAGATGTTAATTATCGTTATATCTTCTTGATGGACTGTCCCTTTTGGTATGATAAAGTGACCCTCTTTGTCCTTTCTGACTAGTTTTAGTTGGAAATTATTTTTGTCAGAAATTAGAATCACCACGCCAGCTTGCTTTTTGGGGCCACAGGCCTGGTAGACATTTTGCTGTCCTTTCACTTTCAGCCTGTGTCTATTTTTGAGTGTCAAATGTGTCTCTTGTAGGCAACATATTGTTAGATTTTGTTTTTTGATCCAGTGGGCCAGTCTGTGTCTTTTAATTGGGGCATTGAGACCATTCACAATCAAAGTTAGAATGGATATGGGAGGCTGAGTCTCTAACTTTGTATCAATTACAGAGTTTTGAGTCATCTTGGAAGTCAGTTTTTGTATAATATGATTATTGACTCGCCCTTGTTTAAGGATTTAGGGTATCCTTGGCATTTTCTACTGAATAGAGAACATCCTTGAGAATTTTTTGTAGTGCAGGATTTGTGTTCATGTATCTTGCTAGCTTGAGTTTATCTTTGAAGTATTTAATTTCCTCATCACATTCGAAGCTGAGTTTTGCAGGGTATATTATCTTTGGGTGGAAGCTGTTATTTTTCAACACTTGAAAGTTATTGTTCTAAGCTCTTCTGGCCTTCATTGTTTGCTCTGAAAAATCCATAGTGATCCGAATTGGTTTGCCTCTGAATGTGATTTGGGGCTTTTCTCTAGCTGCTTTTAGAATTCTCTCTTTAATTTCTCTGTTATTAATTTTGTATATAATATATCTTGGTGAGTTTCTCATTTGATTAGGCCTATTTGGTGTTTTATAAACTTCTTGGATGTGATATTCCGGATCAATTGTAAGATGAGGGAAGTTCTCTCTTAGGATTTCGATTAAAAGGTTCTTGATGCCTCTTGTTTGCTGTTCGGAGTTTTCCTCCAGGCCAATGATTCTTAGATTATTATGCCTCATCTCATCAAATATTATTTGGAAGTTCTGCTTATGTAATATAAGTTGCTTCTCTTGTTTGTCTTCTTTTAGTTCAACAATATTTGCCGATCTTCATTTTCCGATGTTCATTCTTCAAGGGCTGAAATTCTATTTTCAGTGGAGTATAATCTGGTGTTGGTATCTTCCAGTGAAGATTTGATTTGGTTAACTGTGTTTTTCAATCCCGATAACTCTGCTACATCTCTTTTCAGAATGTCTATTTCTTTGTATAGTTTATCTTTCATCTCATGGAATTGCTCCCTTATTTCCCTGTAAAAGTTGTCTCTCATCTCTTGAAACTGTTCTCTGATCTCTTTCCTTATTTCATCTTTCAACCCTTTGATTGAATTACTAATCATAATGTTGATACAATATCTTTGGTTTTCATCTAGGGCCCCAGCTATGGGGGGATCCTTGGGTGGAAAGCTGTGGGGTTGAGGAGAGGAGCTATTTCCCCTTCTCTTCTTTTTCAGAATCAGAGAGTGTGTCTTGTAGTTCAACCTTGTTACTCTTGCTGGGTTAATTGGAGCTTCTTATAGCTTTTCTTCATTGTGATGGGGAGCTATTTGGTCAAGACTGACCTAAAGATGCCAGACCAGTCTGCGAGATCTTGAGAGGCTATAGGTGCAGATACTAGTCCGTTTCAACTAAAACAGATGTGATGGTGACTAGCACCAATAGTAGCAGTGTTCTTTGAGAGAGCTCTCACAATATATTATGATACATGCAAGTGATCGTTTTAAAAAGTGTCTGTTTCTTCAGATAGCAGGATGATGGGAATCCACGTGCAGTCCTGCAGCGTGAGTGATTCTCAGGAGTGTCTCCGAGTCACAGCTGGTGGGGTGGTCGCCATCTTGAATCTCTGGCACTATATTTAGAGCACCGAGACTTCTCCGCTGTGGCCAGTGTGGGGTGCTAGAATCCTCCCCGACTCCATTCACCAGCCAGCCACGTGGCAGCGGCAGGTGAACAAAGCCCGCAGTAGTGCTGTATTTAAAGCACAGTCTGTGGGGCTGAGTTCGCTGGCTGTTTAACTCCTCCCCGACTTCCAGGAGGCGGCTGCTCGCCTAGTCCCATCCCGGATGGAAAAAAATTTTAAAAAACACTCATTTCTCCCCAGTCTCTGGTCCTCAAATCCACTGAGCAAGTTAGGACTGGGGTTTCAAGATGATACTCCCCCAAACGCACCTCAAAAAACTGGAAATGAACTGGGGATTTTCCGTCCAGTCTCAGAGCCACTGGGGAAGCCGTCTGCTTTCAAGTCACCATCTTGATTCTTCCATATCTAGTTTTTGACATGTTGAAAACAGTTCTGGAACACCCCTGGTGAGTTGCCTAGGGGAAGTCAGAAATCCATTTCCTTCTGTCTTATGATTTCTCCAGAACCTCCTGGGGCAATGATAGCTTCTCCATTATTTCCATCCTCACCTTCTCTGTGATCTTCTCTGCAGCCTGGAGCCATGTTCCCTATGGGATTCACATCCTCCTCTCCAGCATCTCCTCAACCACACCCCACCTTCACTCTGGGCTCCAGCCACACATTGCAATTCCTTTTCGCTTTAGCTAGGTGCCATGTTGTCACCTATGTCAGGGCCTTTTCATAGACTTTACATTTTGCCTGAATGCCCTCTTCAGTCTGCTCCATTCTTTTCACCTAACCAACTCCTTTTGTCCCTCCCCAGATGCATAGGGAACTCCTGTTTTATATGCCCAGAGCACCTGATACCCCATGGCATTTTTTCTGATTACAATGGTTTATATAATTGTTTATGAGATTTCTTTAATGCCTGTTGTACATGATGGGCTTTGCTCCATGGAGACAATATCTCTGTCTGATAGAGGGCTTCCCTACAGCATTCAGTAGATATTTACTGATGAGCTAATGACCCACAAATCTCTCCCACCTTAAAAATGAAAATAACTTCTTCCCTACCCTACATTCATCTTTAGCCTCTGCCATGTATTTCTCCTCTGTCTGCCATCAAGCATCTCGAAAGATGTGACAGTGTTGCCATGGGCTCTGGTAAATCATACAGATTAGGAGGTAGGCAGAGGAGGCAAAAGTGACATGATAGAGGCCTGAACACTCTCCTAAACAGGGTGGGCATTCTACATATTCACTACTTTCATAGTATCTTCTACCATTTATCATTTCACCCACAACTTTCTGACATCAATTGGCTATACCTCTACTGAATCTGCTTGGGCAAATGTACCTGCTAAATTCATAGTGAATTCTAGTACTTGAACTGCAGTTACTAAATTGGCCCCTCTGCAACATCTATCACTGGTGTCCTTCTCTTCCTTTGATGGTTTTCTCTAAAACCACTTGTTTCTGGATTCCTGCCTCTCTGATAATCTATTTTCTGTTTTTTCACTATTTTTGTTCCTTTGGACATCTAATAAATGCCAGGTGCTACCCTAAATTCTCAGCTTATCACTGTACACTGGAGCAGTATTGCTCAAAACCAATGATCCTGTGTGGACAGGATCATTGTGGGGAATGAGGGGGGAAAGGTTCAGCTAAGATGTAGCTATGTTTGTAGGATGAAGGCTTGAGGGGGTTGCCTGATTGACTCTGCTTGCTGTAAGACAGTAGGAGGTCTTCTCTAGAGACTGTGTGTGGCAGATGGGGAGAAATGGGAGAGGGGAAAGTGTGGAGTAGAGAATTGAGGAAAATGGAGAAGCATCTGCCCAGCAGTAGGAGCTACACTGTCAAAGTACTTACCAAGCACTGAAGAATGGGGGCCACTCCTGGGCTGAGAGAATCTCTCTCTAGCAAATCCTGGGGGCCAGGTTGGCTTAGTTCAGAGTGCAATAATGGCCGATCCACGTGGGGCTGGGGATTTGGATGGCAGTTTGCATAGGAAGACAAAGGGGAAAGACATCTCCCTCCACTCAAACTAAATCTTTCAGTAGTTTCAAACAATATGGAAAGTAAAGCTTGAGCTGCAGAGAAAGATCTAGGAAGGTCCTCACGGACCAGGAGAAAATTAGTGATCCAGGATCTTCTAACTCCTTTCAATCTAAGGGATGCTGTTGAAAGAACTCTGACAAAAAAAGAAAAAGGGGGAAAGAGTCCATCTCCTCTTTCTGACTGTAGCTCTCTCCCCCTTTCTTCTTGCCTGTCCTTACGTCCCAGGACTTATGAACAATTTGCCATGAGCACTGGCTTCAGGGTCATGTGGGTCTGGCTCTCCTACATACCACATGCCCTTGGGCAAGTTTTAACCTAAATCTTCTCAGCTAGAAAAAGACAATAATAATGCTCCTCACTCATGTGGTTGGTGTAAGAATCGAGTTCACACATACAAAGCTCAGCAAGGTACTTAGTGGATAGTAAATATTGAGTAGATGGGAAGAATCATTATTAACAACTGGAGAATTTTGTATTTGTTAAGGATTGCCCTCTGTACAGGAAATGTTTTAGACAATGTTTCAATTATAAATTGTAGATTCCAATGGAGATTTTCCATCCTAGGCATATATCCTGTGCTGAATTAGCAGAACACTTGAATTGGAGGTACTCATTGCTATAGACTAGGTCTGCTTTTTAAATGCCTGATTGGGCTTTTATTTCAACCTTGGGAAACAGAAGTTTGAGATTTACAAAATATTGGAGAGAGAGGCAACTTTATTCTGAAACCATACTTCCTCCCCCAGGGGTGACAATGTACACTGCTCGTTTGTCAAATTAATGTCCTTGGCCTCCTGGCATCACTTCAGTGTGTCTCAAATTGGAGTTTTGGATGGTTAAGACTTTTCTTGAGCTAACTGGTTTTGTCAATCACTGGAACCAAGCAATTTCTGAATTTGCTGCATCAGCATGACACTGTACTCAGTTGTTATTCTTCATAACCCTGTGAGCAGAGAGGCAGTTACCAAGCTGGGTATGAGAGTCACACAGAATAAGTGTCTGGGTCTGGCTATCTCACCTATTGGCTTGGATTTAAATCAATTTACTTAATTTTTATAACCCTCAGAGTACTCATCTATAAACTGGAATAATAGTAAGAGTGCCTATCTCATAGACTACAGTGACTATTAAGGGAGATAATATGTAAGAAGAGATGTATACATAGTTCCTAGTACTCAAAAATGCTGGCTAACCAGCTATGGTGGTGCAAGCCTGTGATCCCAGAAGGTGGGGAGTCTGAGGCAGGAGGATCACAAATTCAAAGCAAGCCTCAGCAACTTAGCAAGCTCCTAGATAACTTAGCAAGACCTTGTCACAAAATAAAAAATAAAAGGGGCTAGGGATGAGGCTTAGTGGTTAAGTTCCTCTGGGTTCAATCCCTAGTACAAAAAAAAATTAAAAATCTGGCTAAATACTATTGCTTAATATTTTTTCATCAACCTTATTCATGTTGTTTTATCCACCTAAGTGAAAGAGTCATGAGGGGACTTGGCGGAGGAACTAGATGAGTTATGTGATCAGTCTTACCCCCCTCCCAAAAAAAAGAAAAGAAAGAAAGAAACCTCAGTGGTTTCAAATGATCTAAATCACTTTAAATATACATGAATGAATCATCAAAATAGAACATTTATTTTCAAAAATAAATATTCATAAAATGTAAAAATGTCACTCTGTGTGACAGTGCAGGGATCAGTCGGGGCCATTTCCAAAAGTAGGTGGAGCAGTGTTTGTTGAGGTGTGTGGATGCTGCTGTGGGGTGCGTACATACTAGGTCTACACCACCACCGTTGGGAAGACAGTAGAGAATCATGGGGTTGGGTAGGAATCCCGAACATAACCAACTCTTTCTCTGTACCTGGGGACAAGGACCTATTTTATTTTTCAGCTGGGCTAAGATTTCTGGTGTCTACTGACCAGGACTGAAGAGGTCAAACTCCCTGAGGAATCCTCCAGCAGAAGACTTCTGGAGCAGAGCCACAGGTCTGCAGCCCATCTTCCCAGTCTAGACCTGAGAACTAACCTGGCTTTAAAAAATGAAAGGAATCTTCCCAAGCACCAACAGACATTGCTTAACAACTCTCAAGGATGGGCTCTTCTTGTCTGGTAAATTTTCTTTTTGAGGATTAAATGTTTTCTTTTGTTCTTTCCTCAGGTAGAGATGGAGGGCAGAAATATGGGTGGGTGCCAGGGAGAGGGTGGGGGCATGGCATCTCATGACAATTCATCCCTTCCACTTTATACCCTTAGAAATCTCAAATCACAGTGCCTTTCCCAACTTATAATTCTCTCATCTTCTTAAGAATTATTTTTAAATCAATAAAATTGTATCAACTCTATAAATACTCCTTTTTAAAAATTACATGCAAATTATTGCAACTGGGATAATGATCACTTTCCATAAAATCAAAACCCATCTAACTAGATTCCTAGATTTAGAGCATGTCCTGTTCTAAAAAGCAATATTAATGTTTTAGTTTATTTAAATAACTGCCTAATTTCACTAGAGGTTAATTTACAGTTGGGATTTTATGGATCAAATCACATTTGATTGCACCAGTTCAAAAAAAAATTATTCTAAGAATCTATTACTATCTCAGCTAAATAAAATATTTATGTTCTGATTTCTGCACAGCACAGTTTTCATTGACTTCAAACTCAGTAGTGCACTAAGTGGGATGCAGACTGAAGTTCTAGTCACCATGCATACTTCATTCTGTGGATTTAATTTCACATTTATGTTGGCTTGCTGTAAATGAGCTTCAGAAATCTGTACAAAAATTGCCAACTAAGACTTGGGGGCACTTCAGTACCTTAACTGATATGCGGGGAGTAGCTAGGCAGTGCTATTCCAAACACAGACAGAGGGGCCTTTAGCTGACACCACAAAGCCTAACCATCCTTATTACCAGATTCAGGAAAATTCTGGACTCAAAGAACAGAGAGAGAATCTATATTTGAGTTTAACCACTTCTCATTTACCTCCTTGTGTGGAACAGCAAATTCAGACCAGAACACGTCTGGAGAGTCAGGTCACCAGGGTTAAGGAGGAGCATCTGCCCCACTACTAACAACGCTGTCATTCATCCTCTGTAAATTATGTTGATTCAAGCCATCAAGTGAGGCTGGTGGCTGAAAGAAAGGAATTTAGTACTCTTCCTCCAGAAAACTCTGGAGTGTTTGTTTTTGTGGTGCTGGAGGTGGAAGCCAGGGTCTTGTACATGTTAGGCAAGCACTCTACCTCTGGTTATACACTCAGCTATCACGGAATTTCTAACAAGCTTAGAGTCCCATGACTCCCACGGATGGATTAGTAAAAGTCACACACTGTCCAACTGCTCTCTTGGAAAATTCACCCTTTTAGATGGTTCCCTTGGAGTGCCCCTCTTAGAAGCCAACCTCCAAGCTGGGAAGAGCTCAAGCATGTGAGGGCCATGCTTAGAGTCTACAGTCAACGGTCTCAGCCCAGCTAACCCTATACCTTCTCCCAGCCCAGGTGCCAAAAATCTGAGAGAACTCTCCAGATGATTCCAGGGCCAGCTGATCCAATCACCCTCAACCATCTAAGACCCCTGACATCACAGACCCCAATATGCCTTACCTGATTCCTGACCAGAGGATTCTGTGGGCATATTGAAGTGATGATTTTTTGAATCTTGAACGTGTTTATTTCTGAGCAATAGGTAACTGGAACAAACTGCTTGTGTGCTTTTTCTTCACTATAACCGTACAAGTGTATGGTTTTGATAACCTTCACTTTTTCCACTTGGCTTTTATTAAACCACCAATTTGCTTGCTGTCATATAAAGGAGCAATTTAAATAATAAGGAAATAATGCATGTTTCAGAGTCAGGAAGCCCTGGCTTTCTGGCTTTCTTCAGCAGCTGAAAGCTACTTTTTTGTTCCAAGACTCAGTTTCTTCACAGATCACTGGTGATATCTACACTTACCTATGGGGATTATTGTGAGGATTAAATAAGTCAGATAATAAGTAGTGACATCATACCTGACAGCAGATTTCTAGAAATATTTTCTCTGACCTCTATAGGCTTCATATCTATCACTTTTACCATCTCAACATCTTATCAATACATATCAATGCATCATATCAGAATATATCAATCTTCATTGGCATCATTCTTTCTTTAGATGTACAAAGGTGTTTTACCAACTTCTAGTCATTTAGCACAATATGAAAGAAATAATATTTCTTTAACTGAGATATCAGGTCTTTACCTCACGTAAGCTGAGAACTTAGCATCTTACATTGTATGTGCTAATTTTGTTTTCCAGTGTTAATACTTGAAATGTTTAGAAAGGTGACTGGTATCTGGGAAATGTGATAGACATGCTTAGGTCTTACTATTATCATTATCATTATTACCATATCATTATCATTATCATTATTACCACTTTCCATTTATTTCTATGAGCTGTGTTCTGTTGGTTTTTAACCAGAGTTTAACTTTGTTAGAGTAATTTTGAAGCTGAAGTTTTCCAGGCAAAGAAGTACCCGTAGGTGACCTCATTCTATTCTGTCTTTTAATGTCCTGGTACTCTTATTCACCCCATTAAGTATGAAATTAGGTAGCCCATCACTTAGCCCCAAGCCCTGCCTGCTGGACCATTGCCTCTTGTGACCTCTGTGATGGAATGGAGGTCTGCAAGTGCAAGCTGTGTTTTCTAATCTATTCTCTCATCTGGATTATTAATGAAAATTCAGTGCTAGGTCTAGAACTTAACCCTCGGTAGTACTGCCTTTCGGGTTCTTTTTCTTAGCATTTTAGTTATCTAGGAAGGAGAATTTCTACATTGTTATAATGTGGCAAAGAATGAGTGCTCTTTCTTGATTACACACCCCAGTATTTCATACCCAGAAAATCCTACAAAAAAAGGATCTTCCTAATCGTTAACCTAAATTTCTCCTGCTACAAGTGAAGTTCATTCTCTATCAAGTCACGCACTACAGATGAGTGTCCCAGAAGCATCCGTCCTACCTTGCTGCAACTCCTTGAGGTCCATTAACTTCCCCATACCTTTTATCTACGAAGCCTATGAGAAGCAGCATTTCAAACTGCAAATCATTTTACGTCCCTTCAAGTGGATGATGAACTATTAATAACAAGTTTTTAATGTATTCCATGATTGGTGTCTGTCAAAAGAAATCTATCATATTCACCCACCCTAAAGATTTTTTTTTTTTTTGCCAAACTTTTGATGGTGATTAGTCATTTTCCCAGGAATTTTAAAACGAAATTTATATGTTTTCCAATATGTTTTTAGATGTAAGAATTAATTTATCCTTCTACTCTTCTTAGAGTTATCTTCTTAAAGAATGCCGTGTTACCTTCCCATAGCTCCTACTCTTCTCAAATTTTAAAGTAGTAACAAGGGCATGTATAGTGCTGTCAATACATGTTTGCAGATATTTATCACATCAAATTTACCTTTAAACCCATTATTAAGTTAATTGCTTACCTCTGCTCAATCTTTTTGTTCCCTATTCCTTGTTTGTTTGTTTTTTCTTTTTTTTTTTTTTTTTTTTGGTACCAGGGATTGAACCCAGCAGCACTTAACACTGATCCACACCCCCATCCCTTTTTATTTTTTTATTTTGAGACAGGGTATTGTTGAGCTGCTTAGGGCCTCACTAAGTTGGTGAGGCTGGCTAAGAGCTTGCTCTCCTCCTGCCCCCGCCTCCCGAGTCACTGAGGCTACAAGTGTGTCACCACACTTGGACCTTGTCTATTCTTATATCCTGATTTCTTAAGCTAGGTATAAAATGAATAAATGACTAAACATATATGTGTGTGCTTTTTATCCTATTCTCTTTTCTTCAGTTATAGAAAAACAGTATTCCTTAACTATCTCTATATTTTGTCCCTGATTTTAAAAAAGCTTGTATTTCTTTCAGATCTCTTTTAACTTGTTCTTGAATTTAAAACTTTTTATTTTATAATTAAAAATTTATTTTCCTTTTTTTTTGTCTGTCCATTTCCACTTTATTCATCTAATTAAAAGTATCAGTAAATTTCTGTCAGGTACTATGTTCTCCAAATAGCTTTCAGACACCCAAATTCCTGTCTTCCTTGAAATTCCTAAAAGGTTTTCCTGCTGTGTAGAACGGACCCTGACTAATACATTGCCTCTAAATTCCTTGAAATAATAAGATATCTAAAACTACTGTTAATAATACAGTGTATTATCAACAGACCAAAATTTGAGCTATGCTTGAAATAGGGCAGGCAGATAGAATCAAATTTGTAGAAAAATGAAACTGAAGGAAGAAGGAAGACATTGTCTAAAATCATGCTTGAGAAGACTGGTGAAGGGGAGGGTCGCACAGGAAGGGTGGCAAAATTTAGAACCACTGGGTGAAGGAAGTGAGGAAGTACTTGGGATGCTCATCAGGGTGGTTAATCAGAGAACTGCCTTTGGTACTGTTTGACCCGCAGTCTTTCCTCTGCCTCCTGTGTGTGCTAAAGCAGGTAATGATAATGGGTGATCCCAGGCTAAAGCAAGGATGGGCATGGGGCAGAGCATTTTACCCAAGATAGGTGCTCATCCCCAGGAGGAAATAGGAAACTGCTGAAAAAGAAGGTTCTATACCAGTACACCTTCCCGTCGCTTGTCCTGTCTCTTATCTACATTTGTCAGTGATAATGTTCAGTCAACACAAGCCATATTCACAGATCAGTAAAAAGGGAGTAAAAATGATGAGTAAATAACCAAGAATTTCCTAAATATTTGAGGGAAGCAGAGAAATGCCGTGAAAGGCCTGAAACTCCATTCACAAAAGGAATTATTCCTAAGAAAAAAGATTTCATACAGTAAGAAGACTAAGTAAAATTAAACCTCCACAAGGAGGTTTGAGAAGACAATGCATCTTGAAAAAACCTGAAAATTCTTATCAATTAAATATTGCTTTGATGGTATTAAAATGCAATATCTATTCAAAACAAGAGGATATTGACAGCTAAATCAGTACTTATTAAGCTAGAAGGTCAATCTTGAGAGTCTTAAGATGCAGCTTACAAGGACAGTGCTGTGGGAAGCATGAGAGGTATGGGAGAGACATAAACCATAGATCCAAAAGTCTAAGATCTAGCAAGAGCTCCAGGAAAAGAGCACAGAGAATGGATAGAGCAGAGGAGCAGGTAATCAATAACATAATCAAATAATATTTTAGTTGAAGAGATTTCATTTCTTAGATTGAAGAGCTGAGCAGAAGACTGAAGAAACATAATACCTAGAAACATCATAGTGACATTTCAGACCCACAGAGAATATCCTGTTTCCATAAAGAAAAAACATCACATAATCATAAAAATATAATGAGATTGTTGGCAAATCTATTGCCAAGAAATTACAAGTGTGAGGAAACAGTAGAAAACTTTATCCAAGTTTTAAGAAAAACATTTTCAAATCTAAAATCTCACATTTTGAAAGCAACTATAGAATTGTCAATATCAGACAAAGTAGAATCCTAAGAAAAACACATTTTTAAAAATGGGAAATAGTTATTTTTCCATTGACAAAAGGTACAATCAACCAAGAAATTTCATACCACAAACAAAACTTTAAGCATGCAACATAAAATATGGTAGAACTTTAAGGAGAAATTGATAAATAATCACAGTCAGTGACTCTAAAATATCTCTCTCACAAATCAAATATATCAAGCAGACTGTGCATAAAATCAAGAGAGTAAAAAGATAACCTAGAAATGGGAGAATATTTTTTTGCAAATTATGGGTATGACCAGGGTTTAATGTCCAGAATAAGTAAATAATCCATACAGCTCAACAACAACAACAAAATCCTGATTCTACAAAGGATGAAGAACATTTCTCCAGAGACAAATGGTTATAAAGCTGATAAAAACATGCTCAATATTTACTCATCATTAGGGAAATGCAAATCAAACTATATACGTATCATCACATGCCAACAGAATGACTACTATAATTTTTTTCTTATCAGCAAATACATTTTGGTAAGGATATGAAGATACTGAAACCTTTGCACATTGCTGGTGAGAAGGTAAACAGTGTAGCCACTGTGGAAAACAGCATGGCAGTTCCCCAAAAAAGCCAAAAGCAACTTACTGTATATCCAGCAACTCTACTTTTGGGTGTATACCCAAAGGAAAAGAAAGCAAGGTCTTGAACAGATGTGCACAACCAGTTGGTAGCAGCATTCTTCACAACAGCCAAGAGATGGAAACAACACAGGTGTCCATTGGTGAATGAGCGATAAATAAATCATAGTAAATGTACAATGGATGCTATTGGGCCTTACAAAGGAAGGAAATTCTGACACCTGCTTCAACATAAATCGATCTTGAGCACATTATGAAAAGTGAAATAAATCAGTCATAAAAGGACAAATAATGTACAATTCCGCTTACATAAGGAATTAGATTACTCAAATTTTAAAAGTAGAATGGTTGTAGGGGCTGGCACCAGGGAAACAAATGGAGGGTTATTGAGTAAAGGGTGCTTCAATAGGAAAAGATGATGAAGGTCCAGAGAGGGAGTATAGTGATGGTGATGGCTACACAACAAGGTAAATGCCACTGGATCACACACTTTAAAATGGTTAGGATAGTAGATTTTATGTCATGAATATTTTATAACAATAGGAAAAAAGAAAGAGTGGAGTGAGGGAGGAAGGAAGGAAGGCAGAGACGAAGGAAAGAAGGAAGGGAGGGAGGCAGGCAGGAGGAAGAAACCATAGATAAGATCAGGAACATCCAGGAACTGAAAAGATTTGGGCCTCGCTCCTCAGGATACAGCTGCATTCCCCCTGGAATTGTGGGTAGAGACACCTCACACACATTCTTCTCCAACAACACACATTTCCACAGTGGAGTAGAAACAGGTAAAACAAGGCAAAAGGAAGTCTAAAATAGGGCCTCCCTCAGTCTAGCAGGAGTAGACATTCCAAATGACATCACTGGATACCAAATTTGACTTTTTGTACACAGCATGTATAGCTCTCTGTTCTTTTTCTAGTTTACCTAATTGTGTGTTTATCCTCTGTTCCTTTCCTCAAGACTAATCTTCCTGAGAGCAGGCATGTCACTGTCTAATTTAGAAGAGTGCTGGCTCTGAATCTGGGCCCCATGAATATTTGTTGCATGAATAAAACAATATCCTGAAAATGAATCTGTACATAATATGCAAATATTTATATTAAAATAATTCTTGGAGAAATCGTTGTTGGATCCAAGGGCATATGCACTATATATTTTGGTAGTGGTAGTCAGGATGATCTGCATGTCCAGACTGAGGTGCTTACGTAGCTAACGTGTGTTAAATGGGCTGTTTCTAGAGAGCTCGTGTGCATGGGTTCATTTGTCCAGCCCCAGATGGTTCTAATGTGCAACCAGGATGAAGAGCCATGGTGTTAGACCATGTTCTATGTTGTTCTCACTATAAAATACATAAAGGCCCAATTGGGTGTGGTTTCCACATAATTGCGCCAATCAATCACCCACAATTACCTAATCAAGTGGTTCACAAAAGCCAGTTTTTTATTTATAAATGTTGACTCTGGAAGTTAGAAGTAAAGAAAGATGTTTTGCAAGAGTTCTATGGCTCTCAAATGTTGATTTACTCAATCTTCTGAAAATCAAGCTCATAATTTATGCTGTCTGAAATGTTACACACATATCACCCATCTTGGCTTTTAATTCCTTGCATAGATCAGCTTATATAAGCAATGTACTTACACCTGAGAATCTCACAGGCAAGCGCTTTGGTAAAGTCTGCCAAAAAGACTCAAAACTTGTATGTAATTATAGACAATAGAATGACCTTGAAAATTCTTGTCTTTGTACTTTTAAGTGTGTTAGAAGAGTAAAGTGTTTTAAATGTCCTAGTAATGAAATACATGACTAAATAAACAAAATATATTTGTGTTTTACTAACAAGTTTATTTTTTTTTAAAGAGAGAGAAATAGAGAATTAATTTTACTTATTTTTTCATCTGGCTTTGTTTTTCTGACACTTAGTTGTGTATGTGGTGCTGGGGTTTGCACTTGGGTCCTCGGAGATGCCAGGCAAGCACTCTGCCACTGAGCCACTGCTCCAGCTCCTATTAATAAGCTTTAAGATACGCAAGAATGGTATGTGTTATCCTAAGAGTGAACAAAAGGTGGCTGAGATATAAAAAAATAACAAATAAATGCAGAGAATCGGGAGGGAGCAAAGATATAGTTCCTTGACATTAATTCTGAAGAAGAAACTCAAAATAATGGACAATGGCGATAATAAAACTATAAGAAAATATTCCTGAAGTAAGCCAGATGTTAAACTAGATATTACAAAAAAGAGAAAAAACAAAAAAAGAAAAACCAGCATTACTCAATAACAACAAAACAGAACCTTATAATTAAATTCTGAGAAACAGTCTGAAAAACTCAGTTTTCAAGGATGCAAACAATGTCAAGGTATCTGTATACAGATGAAAATCAGACTAGTCTCATTACGTTTCAACAACCAAGACATAATTGTACTGTAAACCTAGAACTCCCAGATTTGTCATTCATGTCATAGGCAAGAGATAGCCTTAGATATAGCAGAACTCAGAAAATATTTCATGCAGGGACCCCTTACCAAAAACAGAAAAAGAAGTTTGAAGATATGCTCTAACTGACTAAAAGATTAATAAGATTAATAATTACAGTTTTTCATCTATAAAGTATACGGTGATCAGGCTAGAGAAGTGGCTCAGTGGTTATGGTGCTTGCCTGGCATGCAAGAGTCTGTGGATTCAAACCCCAGCATCACCTCATTCACAACAAGATGTCGGAGCAATGAAGGCCCAATGAAAACTAAATAAAATTGATTCTCTCTTTCTCTCTCTCTCACTGTTCTCCCTTTAAAAAATATACAATGATCAAAAAGCTTAATAGTACAGTATTGACAAGGATATAATAAAAAAGAGGAAACTGTGTCTTATTTATGGGGGTAGGAATTGGTGTGATCTCTTTTAAAGGCAATTGAAAATAGCTGACGATGTTTGAAATGCTTACATTCTCTCCTAGCTGGCATACTGCAAACACATAGAGAAGGCAGGATTGTTGCAGCAGCAAACATTGGGGACACCAACATTGGTACAAAGAATGGAGTGTGGAGCTCATGGGGTAAAATATTTGGTTACTCACAGAGAAAAATGGGAATTTCTTAACCATTTTAAAGATAAAAACCCAACTAAAGAAATACAGTAGCTAAAGCTTATTGAAAGGAGTTAGAAAACAGTCTTTGGCTTGGAGAATAACAAGAAACCAAGGTTCATTGCCACCGATGTTTAGTGGAGGCCTAGAATCAGAGAAGACATGAAAAAAGTTCTATTTAATTGGTAAAAATCCAACCCTGGGAGCATAGACAATGAAGGAGAGAGCCCTGAGTTTGAAGAAGAGGACACACTGGACACTGAGGCTGTCTCCCTAACGTCCAGGCTTCCCTCTCCCGGATTTGCTTAATCACAGTAATCCCATCTCTCCCGACTGCCCTGGATCCAGCTAAGCCATTGAGCACAGAGGCTGGTTAAAGATGGATCAGTGACCAGTGAGAGATGAGGGGAGGCTTGCTGACAGCTTCTAGGGAAAGTTTTCTCTCAAGAGAAAGTCCTGGAAGATACGTTCTCTCCCTGATCTACTTGTTATTTTGTATACAGGTGAAGCCAGGAACTTCTGTAGCTGGTTTCTGATCCCTTCAAGAGTAATGACAGTAAGAGGGAGGGGTATGAAGCCAAATTTACAGCCTCCGCTATTCTAGGACTTAAGTTAGGTCAGTTAATCATTTCTTTCTCTTTTTCCAAGATAATACGAGTTGAGATTTCTTTCCCAATAGTCTACAACCTCTTGAGTAACATAGAGGACATGGTGAGAGCAGCAGGCTGCTTCAGGACTTCCTCTTGACCAAGTCTAGGCTCTTACTGAATTTTGATACAGTCAGAAATCCATACCCACCCACCCACCTAAGACTTCCTGGAACTTTTTTTTTTTTTTTTTAATTAAAAGGTGATACTTGGCCCAGTGTACAACAGGTAAGAAGAGACTGAGTGGAATAGAGCTGACACAGAGAACTAGTACTTCTAGTTTCATGCAAACTTTGTTCCACTTCCCCATCTCACACACAGTGGGAAACTCACTCCCTTTTCAAACTTCTCTGGAGATCCAAAGGTGCCAGGGGTGCCTTATGTTTCTCCTGCCACCTTCTGGTTCCACAAACCTACTCCTCAGGTATTTTTCATCAGGGTCTCCTCTGCATCCTGTCTCCCTTCATTGTTGAGCACTCCACAATCCCAGCTGCCCCCAAAGGCTGCCTGTCGCCAGCTCTGCTGTGGGTTTGACACCACGGAATGTGCTAGGCAGGAAAGCCAGCGCAGACTTCACACTGAGTCTTAGACACCCCTCTCCTGGCAGAAGCCCCTTGTTTCTGATTGTTTCTTCTACCATAGCTTCACTTTTTTGCTATATTGCGAGTCTTCCTTGATATTTCAACTTTTTCTTCTTCCCAGCCCATTTTTCTTTTCAAAAAAAAAAAAAATTAAACCTCACGATGAGAACCAGTTTCACTGTCCATTAACTAATCCAACCTATTCCAACTATGTCCAGAAAGACCTATCTTATCTCTTAAAATAACAAATAACATATTATTTCTCCTAACACATTTATAAGAATAACAACCAGTGGAAGCAATCTAATTGATCAGTAATAGGAGCTTGTTTAAGTAAATTACAGTTCACATATATAGTGAAACATTAATCGCGAATGTTATGCTAAGTCTTCCATTTCAATATGAAAGACAACACATCTCAAAGAAAGGAGAGCAAAGAAATACAAAAAGAACAATGCTTGACAATGTTGTGAGGGAGAGGAGGAGGTGTCTGAGAACCAGAGCATTTGAAATTTTTCTGAAAGAGAGAATGCAGAATGGGCACTGGAAAGACTGCAGGAGGGGCAGGAGCTGTTTCTTGAGCAACAAAGCCAAGGAGAGGCTCTAAGCTTGAGGGAGCAAGTCCAATAAGAGGGACAAAAATCAAGGTGATTAAACCAAGGATTAATCACACAGCACCTTCTCGATTTGGCCCTTCCTCAACCCTGTCCATGCTAAGATGGTTACAGCATTTGCTTTCAGGCAAAAAACAAAAACCAAAAAAAATGAAGAATTAATACCTAAAGAAACTGATGCTATGCCAGGCAGAGGCAGGGCTACTGAGGAATGGAAGCACCCAGAGGAAAGGCTTTCTCATTTGGTATAAAACAGGATGGAGTTGTCTGCTTGCATGCTGGCTTTCTCATCTTACTGCCCGATATGCAGCCTTCTGGGAATCACTCTCCGCTCATATTCAAACTTGTTGGTTGAACAGGTCTAAACACCTGCAGAAGCAACTCAAACCAGTTGCCTATGCTAAGCAATTTTGTCTTCTTATCCATAAATATGATGAGGAAATAAAACAACTGACCACAAAAGAAACAGCGATAATTAAGGGAACAGAAAATAACTTTCAGCTTTACAAATATAAAAAAATGAGTTGCCGATAGAAAACAAAAATATGCAGCTAAGAAAAATATGCAATAAAAGTACCAAATAATTCAGAGAAATTTAAAATGTCATTGCAAAGACAAGAAATTTAATAGATATTTTGCAGAAGAAATTTAGAAGAAATTTCTAAAAAATAAAAAATTGAATTTGGAAGAAAAGTTGGGTCATGGAAGATCAATCCAGGGGGTTCAATGTCTATCTAACTAACAGAAGTTCCTAAACTACTGAATGGAGAATATATGAAATAATAAAGGGAGAGAAACTAATGAAAAAAATTTTTCTAAAATTGAAAAGATGCATTTGAATTGAACATTGTTACTAAGTGCTTCTGGCAAATTGTTTCTGAAGACAATCAACCATCCCTCCTATCCCATAACCTTGTTTTTTTTTTTAAAGGGAAGGGAACAGTAGGAGAGAGAGAGAAAGAATCAATTTTATTTAGTTTTCCATGTGGCCTTCCCTGCTCTGAGACTTTGTTGTGTATGTGGTGCTAGGGTTTGAACTCGGGTCCTTGCACATGCCAGGCAAGCACCGTAAACGCTGAACCACCTCTGCAGCCCCCTATCCCATGACTTTTGCAATAAGACTTTGTCACTCTTTATCAAAATGCGAAGTCAACTTCCCCTAATATTAAATCTAAGCTTATCCTGAAATATTTTCTTTGACCAATAGCATGTGGCAGAAGCGGAGTTAGGGAAATCTTCTGCGAGGAGGCAGGGTGAGGTTTGTATCTTCTGCTCAGCCTTGTTTGGGAAAGCCAGCTGTTGTACTCGCTGCAAGAGAGCTCAGCTTGCGCTGTCCAATGAGGATCAGCACGTGATAAAATAGACTGTGTTGCAGAGCTCCAAAGCAGCAACGCTGCAAAGGAAGTCTTCTCGGTCCTTCCAGTTCTCCCCACATCCAGCTGAACACAACCAAATGAGCAATCCAGTGGACTCCAGTGGAGTTAAACAATTGCCTATGGGTATGGGTTGGATATTAAATGTTGCCCAAAGGCTGATTTGTTGGAGCCTTGGTCCTCAGCCTGGCACTATTGGGAAGTGATGGAAACTTTAGGAGGTGGGGCACAATGGGTAGTCTTTAGGTCATTGGGGTTGTGGCTTGAAGAGAAGTATGGGACATCTGTCTGTTTCTCTTTCTGTTTCACTCTCTGACCATGAGGTAAGTGATCCTGCTCTGTCACACTCTCCCACCATAATGCACTGCCTCACAGGCCTTAAGTCAATAGGGCCAAGAAACCATGGACTGAAACCTTTGAAACTGTAGGTAAAATAAAGCTTTGCTCTTTACAAGTCGTTAATCTCAGGTATTTTGCTACAGTAATGGAAAGCCAACTAACATATTCAGTCAAGTTCTCCATTATTTGCTTACCAACAGAATCATAATGTTACTGTTTTTAGCAATAACTTCTGTGTAATATGTTATAATTTCTTCAAAAGCCCTTACTTGGACACATCCAGAAAATGCTTAGAACTCCAATGAGAAAGATAAGATCCTACAAGTTTCCAGAAAGAAGGAATAGTTCAGTGTACAGGAATAAGAATCAGAAAGGCATGAGATTTTTCACTAGGGACATTAGATTCTGCAAGCCAATTGAGCAGAATCTCAATTGAGTTTATAATTCTATACCTAGCCAAAATATCAATCAGACATGACTGCAAAGTAGATATATTTTTAGATGGAAGTATTCAGAAAACTTATCACAACCCATAGATTATATCTGAAAATGCCACTTAAGAATGTTCTACAGCCAATTGAAAAGGTAATTTAAAAAGAAAGATATGATGGTAACTCAAGTGTGCAATGGAAAGAAATCTCAAGTTGACAGCAATCAGAAACCCTAAAAAACAAAGCTAAAACTTATAACAGGGAGTCACAGTCTCCACAAGAATATCTTAAAAAGGAAAGCAAATTATTTGTAAGAAATTTATGATAGAGGGGTTGGAGCGATGGCTTGGTGGTTATGGCGCTTGCCTGGCATGCATGAGTACGTGAGTTCAAACTCCAGCACCATGTACAGAAATGTCTGAGGAATAAAAGTCACATAAAAAACTAAGTAAAAATTACTTCTCTCTTTCTTTCTCTCTCTCATTGTCCCCTCTTTCTAAAAAATAAAGAAATTTATGATAAAATATCTAGTTTATCTTTATAAGGAATATAACTTCATTCTCTTTTAGGAGAAAGAAGAGGAGGAAGAAATTTTAAGTAGCATTTTTTTCTCCCTCTTTCTCCCATTTATTTATTTTTAGTAAGTTTTCTTTAGGATGGCACAGATTTTATGCTATAAGAATTTGTGTCATAGTTCCCAGGGAAATTTTTTTTTTATGTTGAACTCTCCTATATGGTTTGAAATTTTGTTACCATATGCATACGCTCCTTACACAAAATATTTTTATATATTGCTAAGAAGTATTTATAGATTGTGTTGTAAAATTCTGTTATGGGGGAAATAAATCTTTTTAGTTTTATAAAGTATATGGGACTAGAGCGACGGTTCAGCAATTGAAACACTTGCCTGGCATGTGCAAGGACCTGGATTCAAATCCTAGCACCACATAAGTAACTAAGTGTCCAAGAAACAAAGTCCGGATGAAAAAATAAAACTGATTTTCTCTTTCCTCTCTCTCTTTCTCTCACAGTTTCTCCCTCTCTCTTTCTCTCTTTTTAAAACAATCGTATGCATAGAAATAAAGGGTGTCTTTGGCTTAGGAAATTATTAATGATATTTTTATTTTGTAGTCTTTCAAATTTTTTATACTGACCACTGAAAGTAGCAATAAATATTTTTAAAAAATTATCTCTCAAAATTATTCAGAAAGGGGCTGGAGCAGTGGCTCAGCAGTTGGAGTGCTTGCCTGGCATGCATCAGGACCCAGGTTCAAACCCCAGCACCACATACACAACTAAGTATCAGAGAAAGAAAGGCCAGATGAATAAATAAATAAAATTGATTCACTCTCTTAAAAATTCAGAAAGGCCAAGTGCAGTGTTGCATGCTTGTAATCCCAGAGGTTCGGGAGGTTGAGGCAAGAGTATCGAAAGCTCAAAGCCAGCCTCAGCAACTTAGGGAGACCCTAAGACACTCAGTGAGACCCCTGTCTCAAAATAAAAAACAAACAAATAAACAAAAGGCTGGTGATGTTGCTCAGTGATAAGTGTCCCGGGGCACCAGCGAAAGAAAGAAGAAAGAAAGAAAAAGAAGAAAGAAAGAAAGAAAGAAAGAAAGAAAGAAAGAAAGAAAGAAAGAAAGAAAGAAAGAAAGAAAGAAAGAAGGAAGGAAAGAAAGAGAAATGAAGGGAGGGAGAGAGAAAGAAAGCGTGTGCATGAGAGAGAGAGAGAGAGAAAGAAAGAAAGGAGAAAGAAAGAAAGAATTCAGAAACTTAAAATTCATCAGGCAAATTATGTCAGAAAAATTGAAATGTTTTATAATGGCTATGTCTTCTGTGATTAACTTCTCAAAGCTGATATTATAACTTTGACGATTAGGAGTTGGAAGACAATTTTATATCAATGTTAATTTCAGATTTTAGTATCTTAAATCTTATACATCTGTTGTATACTGAGTTTCTAGACACACACAGAAGTTTCTAATCTGTTTAAAATGTAAATGTAAAAAAAGTTAGTTCATATACTTTTTGTTTTATGTAATTAATATTGAAGTATTGTCAGAATGTGACTTTTATGCATCTTAGTTGCTCATTTTTGTAATGAAAGGCATGTTTTACCATTTAAGCCTTACAATTTTAGTAAAGACAGGAAGGAGCAAAGACAATGATTTCATCTCACTCTAGTTAGAATGCCAAAGATCAAGAACACAAACAACAATGAACACCAGCAAGGTTGTGGGTAGCAAGGAACATGTCTATATGTTGGTAGGATTGATCCAGCTACACTCATCAGTATTTCCCCCAAAGTTCTAAAATCAGCATACTACAGCAACACAGCTACATCAATGGTTATAGCAGCACAATTCACAATAGCTAGATTATGGAATTAATCCAGATGCCCACCATTAGATGAATGGATTAAGAAATTGCGGTATATGTATATACAATGGAGTTCTACTCAACTATTAAAAAGAATGAAATTATGGCATTTGCCAGTAAAAGAATGGAAATGGAGAATATCATGTTAAACGAAAATAGGCACAGAAACTCAAAGGTTTAATGTTTTCTTTCATATGGGGAATGTAGAATCAAATAAGGGAAAGGGGATGATAAGGATAAAATTACATAAAGAACTATTCAAACACAAATTAATAGAAGTCTAGTAGAGTAGAGGAAGGAGAAGGGGAGAGGGTTCTAATAGAACCTTGCCATTCCCTCGTTAAAAAGTGGAGTCTATGCCTGCTTCCTTGGTCCCCGGTGAACTTTTATGATTTCATCAATTAGAAGTTTACGGCAAGAGCAGTATCACGTAATTTTACAAAATAAGTCATTAAAGGTGATACAACTTCCTCCCAGCTCTCTCTCAGAACTCTTGCTTTTGGAACCCAGTCACCACGTGATGAGGAAACCAAGAGCCTAGATGGAGAGGCCGCTCATAAACATTCCTGCCTCCTTCCTTGATGAAGCCCCACGCAGCAGCCAGCAGCACCCACCAGACATGTGAGTACGCAGGCCCTCAGAATGATCCAGGAGCCACCTGTACCCTGACTGCTATCATGTGAAACAGAGCTACACAAATCATTGCTTTGTGGATTAAATAAGCTATTGCTGTTTCAAGCCAACAAGTTTTAGATGCTGTTTATCTTTTACTCAGCAATAGATAAATGGACCCCTAAGTGTGAAATAGTTTTGTTTGAAAATGTGTTCTGATACATACCTCACTTTTTAAAAGAAATTTTAAAAAGGCAAAAAAAAAACATGTTTTGTGCATATGTAAATCTATTATAGGGATATTACCTTTATGTGTAAGTGAAAAGAACAAAAATAAATAGATGAGTGAAGTCTAGTAGAGTACAGGAAGGAAAATGGGGCAGGGGAGGGAGGATGGTTGAGAAAGGAAGGAATCATGAACTGAAATAGAATTCTCTGAAAGTGTGAGTTTGTCAGTATGAACCCAACTACTACGTATAACCAACCACAATGCTCGAATTAAAAAAAAAAAGTTGAGCAAAAACTGAACTATAGTTCTTTTTACATGCATAGCAGGTGTAACTTTAATAATTTTAATGCTTAAATATAGTTAAAATTAACAAACCACAACCATTAGGATGACTCCTAAAAACAAACAAACAAAAAAATAGTAAGTATTGATAAGGATGTGGAGAAATTGGAGTTCTTAGGTATCGCGAGTGATGGTGTGATCACTAAAAAACAGCATGTCAGTTACCCAAAACTTCAAAACCAGAATTACCATGTGACCTAAAAATCCCACTTCCACCTATATACTCAAAGAATTGAAAGCAGGATCTCAAATAAATACTTGTACCCCCAAAGCATGATTATTCACAACAGCCAAAAGACGGAAACAACCCAGTTGTTCATAAACAAATGAATGGATAAAGCACAACACGGTACAGACACACAGTGCCATATCATTCAGTCTTAAAGACAGGGAGTTCCAACACCAATGAATCGGGAAGACATTATGCTAAGTTAAATAAGCCAGTCACAAAAAAGACAAGCACCATATGATTTCACATCTATAAAGTACCCAGAGTAGTCAATTCATCATGATGGACCCCAGAATGATGGCTGCCAGGAGCTAGCAGGAAGGAGGAATGGGGAGCAGTTGTTTCACGGATATGCAGTTTCAGTTTTCGATAGGAAAGGAGTTTTGGAGATTAGTTGCATGGCAGTGTGAATGTGCTTAGCAAGGCTGAACTATTAAAAGTGTTAAAGTAGGAAATTTCATGTGATGTTATTTTACCACATTCTTTCACTGTATCAAGATTTTTCGGTCTCCATGATTGCAGAGTTCCTGCTACTCTTCATCATCCTCCTGCTAGATAAACATATCCATAATTTTGATAGAATAATCCCTCACCAGAAATTTCTGCTAAATTTGTGTAAGCAAACTGTCTCATGCAATTTAATAATATGGAGGTCAACAAACAGTGTGGAATCTGCCCCTTTTTAATTGGTTCCTTCACAATAATAATATATTCCATAGGTAAGATGTTGTGGCATATCACTTGTTTTTTAAAATTTATGATGAAGCTCCCAGTTGGCATTTGATAGCTAAAATTTGATTCTTGTAGTCAATTATAACCATTAGTATTTTATATTTCAAGTGATATATACACACACACCATGGTGTGCGTATGTATACTTATATGTATATGCATATACCTTTTGGCTCTCCTATAATTATGTTTATAGATATTGACATAGGTTGACTCTCATGGAGTGAGAAAAAGAGACCCTTAAGAGATGGAGTCCTGGATCTGTGAGCATAACCAGTCACACTTGTCTGTGTAATTAGATGAACAAAACCTCCAGCATATGCTTGTACCAGATCTACTGGAACAAAAACATAATCAATTTAAATGTCACCAGATTCAAAGACCTACACAATATGTACACAACTGATTTATAGATAGACTGTTACCAAGAAGAAACATTCTGAACCCCAAATATCAAATAATTGACATGGGATTTGATTTTCACAAAAGCTTGCCTAGGAACCTGCACTTTTCTTCCCACGAAAATCCTATATAGTTATATTTATATATAGTTAGGGAACAACCCTGGGCGCATCATTTATCTTCTCTGAGAGGTAAAGGACACCTGCACCCTGCCTTTGGGGTATGTATACCTTTGCTTTCTTGTTTTTTTTTTTTATAGTACTCTTTTTCCCCGTTTTTAATTGGATCTTTTTTAGATAGACATGACATTAGAATATACCATGACATAATTATAAAAGCATATAGTAAAACTAGTTCTACTTCAGTCCCCAGCATTGCTCCTTCCTCTCCTTTCCTTGCACCACATTTTTTCTAGATATACATGACAATAAAATAATCAATGATACAATTATAAAAGTATGGAGTATAACTTCTTTCAATTCCATCCCTACTATTTCCCCTCCTCCCATTCATTTCTCTCTGCTCTACTGTTTTTTCTATTATTTGCTAATATCCTTTTTTAATTTAGCAACTTCTTGATGTGCATGTTGATGAGATTCACTATGATATATTCTTATATGAACATAGGAAAGTCTGATTAATTCCACAAACTTTCCTTATCTCATCTCTCCTTTCTCCATTTCCTTCTCCTTTGTCTATTCTGATTTTTTCCCTTATTTTGGGTTAACTTCCACATATCAGAAAGAACATTCAACCTTTGGCTTTTTGAACCTGGTTTATATCAGGTAGCATAATAGCCTCAAGTTCCATCCATTTGCTGGCAAATGCCATAAAGTCATTCATTCTTATGGCTGAGTAATACTCAATTGTGTATATATACCACATTTGATTTATCCATTTATCTGTTAAAGGCCACCTTGTTGGTTCCATAGTTTAGCTATTGTGAATTGTGCTGCTATAAATATTGATGTGGCTGTATCACTGAAGTATGCTTATTTTAGATCTTTTGGATATATACTGAGGATTGGGATAGCTGGGTCAAATGGTGGATTCATTGCTAGTTTTTTGAGCAGTCTCCATACTGCTTTCCAGAATGGCTGTTCAAATTTGCAGTCCCACCTACAATGTGTAAGTGTACCCTTTTCCCCACATCCTTGCCAACATTTATTGTTCGTGTTCTTGATTTTTGTCATTCTAACCAGAGTGAGGTAAAATATCAATGAAGTTTTAATTTGCATTTCTGTAATTGCTAGGGATGTTGAAGCTTGTTTCATATATTTTTGACCATTTGCATTTCTTGTTTTGAAAAGTGTTTGTTTAGTTCTTTTGCCCATTTATTGATGGGGTTATTTGTGCTTTTGGTTTTAAATTTTTGAGTTCTTTGTATATCCTGGATATTAATGGACATTAATACCAAGGTGCAGGGGGCAAAGATTTTTTCCAATTGGGTTCTCTTTTCATGCTCTTAATTTTGAGGAAGGCTTTCAATTTGATACCATCCCATTTATTGATATTAAATTTTGCATCTTGTGCTTTGGGAGTTTTAAGAAAGTTAGTTCCTGAGCCAACATGTTGGAGTGTTGAACCTAAGTTTTCTAGAAGGGTTTATGGCCTAATTCCTAGGTCTTTGATCCACTTTGAGTTGAGTTTTATTCAAGTGGGAGATAAAGATTAAATTTCATTCCACTACATATGGATTTCCAGCTTTCCCAGCATCATTCATTAAAGAGGCTGTCTTTTCTCCAACTTATGCTTTTGGCTACTTTGTCATGTATGAGGTAGCTGTATTTATGTGGGTTTATCTCTGTGTCTTCTATTGTATGCCATTGGTCTTCATATCTGTCTTGGTGCCAGTACCAAAAACAGTACCATGCTGTTTTTGTTACTACAGCTCTGTAGTATATTTTGAAGTCCAGTATGTGATGCCTTCAGCTGTTGTGTAATAAATCTTTGCTTCCACCTTGATTTTGACACATCCTGAAATTGTTTTCATCAGCATTAAGTCAAGAACCCACCCAGGCTGAGTTGAGGTCCCTTAGAGGAACCTCCTTGAACTCTTGCCTGGTGACATTTCAGCCCATTAGTGTTTATGGTAGAGGACTACAATTTGCAAAAATGTAACACCTGCTTTCATCACCCTTCCTGTGCAGCAGCAAATAAACAGTTCAGTTTTCTCATTTTACACTACAGAAAAAACTGAAAATATTTTGCAATTACATTATTAATTTCAAACAACAAAATATTTGACTAGTCTTTCTATGGGGAATTTGTTATTATAATTTCACAAGACATACACCCAACAGATAGACTACTTTTTTTTTAAATACCCAAAAATGGAGTTGAAGTTTGGGAACAAAAAGAAAAAAAAAATCACAGGGAGAGAAAACACTATAAATAGTTTTCTTTATTAAAAATAAAACTCATATAAAAATTATAATGTTCCAATGCTTCCTTTACCTGCACTAGGTGAGGAGATCACTCCCACCAGAGCCACTTGCATGATGGTAGCACTGAATGAGAGCATTTCATATAATTTGTTGTGACTTCTCCTTTCTACTTAATATTTGGGTGTGACAGAAGGGAAGGGAAACAAAAAAGGAAAGAAAAAAATTTCTTGTCCAACATTCTCCAAATTCAGATTACCTTTCAAATAGGATAATTTCAGAGTTGTTATCAAACTATTTTTAGTAATAAAGTTTTTGCTGTTTATAATAAATATTGTGACATATGTGATTTATTCTTAGAGCAGTGTGATGACTAAAAGTACACAATAATTGCAAACAAATTTAATTTCAAAATGAATGAAGTGCTTTTTCTTTTGCATTTCCTGAACACAATAATGAGGGTTTATGCGTTCTAGCAACACTTAAAGTCCTCTTTTTTTCTCCTCTCCATCACTATAATAAATAATAAATATTCTCTGACCTTTAAGAAAACAAAACAAAAAAAATACAGAACTCTACATGACTTTTTCTCTTATTTTCAACTTACCTTCCTCTTGTAGCACCTTATTGTATAGATTGGCATTATGCATAAATAAAGTATTAAATATATATTGTCACTCATGCTTTCTCCCTCATCCTCCTGCTACTCCAGTCTCTCTTGCTGTTGGTTATTCTTTTTTTGTCTCCAAAAGCAAGAGAAATGCAAAGACACAATTTGGCAATGGTAGGGGGGCGGGGTTGAAATTCTCTTTTTCAGACTGGTGGTAAACATAAGAGAAAAATTAAAAATCTTCACATACCAGTAGATCTTAGTTTGTTGCATGCTAATGGCTATAAACTTTTCCACTCTTTCAATGAAAATGTAAAACTGTTTGTGAAAAGTTGCTAAACTCAAAATCCTGATGCCACCAACATCATTCAGAACATAATTTTTAAATAGCATCACCAGCAAGAGCTTAATAAATTGAAGTCTCTCTTCACTTCTTTTCAAGTACCTCAAAAAGCTTAAAAAATAGAAGAGAGAGCCGGTGAAACTGTCTTTGCTCTACAGGGTTTTGCCCTAGAGAGTTAGAGTGGCTTGGTTTGAAAATTTGACCCTAAGCACCATGAAATTCCCACCCATGAAGTGAATCCCAAGAAACATCTGGGGTCTCGTGCAATGAGTCTCTAATGCGATATACATACAGGTTCCACGTTATGATTTCATTGGTTGTCTTTAGAAAAACAAGCACTTAGAAGATGGATACAGCAGAACCGGTTGTGGCATTTTAAGAACAGCAGGACCACACTTGTACCCTAGGACTGCACTGGGTCAAGAGTTCTTTATCGCTTTTTACATTTCCTCTCTTTGTACAAAGTAAACTTTTCTTCCTTTGGTGAAAAGGACACGGGATGAGCTATCTAAATGAAAGCACAGTTCTATCGTCTCTCATGAATCACTAAGTGACTTGGTTCAACATTAGGTCACTGTGGAACACAGACTAACAGAAACACATAAAAACTCTAAAAGGGGAGAGCAGGGACACGATTCTGGAATATCGTTGCCAGAGTAACATAAACCTTGTGTGTTTTCACAAGGAAATGAGTCACTTGTTTCTCTTGGCTTAAACTCTGTTTTCTTTAATTTCATATTTTAGCTTGTCTAATATATGCTGAAAGAGCCCAGGGTTTCCAGTCGTCAGTTGGAGATAACTTGCTAATTAAAAACTCAACCAAGGGTTTTGCACAGTAATTAAACAGAACTGGATAAAAGGAACACTCAAGAAACCAGGAGCACTCACAAATGCAGGAGTGAAAGCACTCAAAACAGTGGGTTCCCCAAGAGCAACCTGGGAAGGGCCCTCACATGGAGATAATTCTGAAGAAAACAACAACTAGAAATAACATTCACCGAGCCTAATTTGCTAAAAAACACAGTCTACTCAGACAAAGTTAGGATATTTTTTGCCTGGAATGACTGGAATATTGTTTTTCTTTCTCTTTGAAGGGCTAGCTTTAGCAAGCACTGGAGCAGGAGATGCAAACGCAATTGCTCAGATGGCTTGGGCTGGAAACAGGAGGTGGTGAGGCAGGCTGGCCGTGGGGGACAGGGAGTGATGGGGACTGGGACATTCATCAAGAATTCTCAAATGCTGCTGTGCATATGATTCATGTCCATAACCTCTTTTCCTCCTATGACCTATTAGATTGGGACTCTTTTCTAGAATACCAAGAAACAATTACTTTGATACACTTTTATTTGAAGACTAGTTTTCTTTTAAACATATCCACTGATGAAAATGCCAGCATCCGTTCAAACATCCTCATCACCACCATTATTTCTTTAAGCAGCCATGTACCCTGACCATCCCCGTATTTGCTTTTAGGATACATGTGTGATGCATCTTCCGGTTTCCATTTGATACAACTCTGGCTCGGTGTTTCTCCCTGATTTTCTTGACATCTCTTCAAGTAGTCAGTACCACCTACCCCAGTGTAATAGAGTCCCTTCCCTCTCAACCCCAGAAACCTACTCCACTTCCTGCATTGCTGCAGTGGTGAGACTGCTCAGCTTCGCATCTAATGGACTTCTTCAGTGCTCTTTCCCTTTGGCCTCCCTACTGTGTGGCCATTACTGGGTCTACTCCTTGTTCCTGACACTCTCTCCATCAGCTTCCCCCTCAGCTAAGCTGTGTTCATTTCCCTCTTCCCCCTTATGTCCTCTGATGGCTTCCTTCTTTAAGTTGTCCAAGTCTGGTTGCTCCCTGGTTTCCTTGTAACATTTTACTTGGTATCCAATGCTCTACCACCACAATATTTTTGAAATGAAACTTCCTCTCTTGCTCCTCTAAAGCTGCGTCTCTTCTTGGCTTTGTCATTTCTGTCAAGGTTACTATCATTCTCTCTGTAAGACAGTCTCAGACCCACAAGCTGTCTTTGATGCTTCCTTTCCCTTCCTTCCTCCTACACATCTGATTAGTCACCAAGTCTATTGGTTTTGTGAAGTAATCTATTCTGTAACAATGCCTTCTTTCCCATGTCACAGCTGCACCCGTCTCCAGAACCTTGGTTATCACTTCATTCCTGATTTATTGTAACAGTTGCCTAACGGGTCCCTGCCCGCAATCTCTCACTGCTGTAATCCTGCAGCTCTTTGCCCCAGTTATGCTGTACTTTTTAACTCCACTGTGCACAGCTCATCTCTGCTCAAAGTTTCTGGTAGTTTCCTGTGCCTATAAGAAATTCAGACATGTCTACTGTTCAAGTTTTCCTTAGTGGCTCCTCCTTTGACATCCTTATTTTATCTTCCCATCTCTCACCTCAAGTCTTTCTATGTAGTCTTGCTCCCTTCTCCTTGTTCCTTCCCAACATTCAAATGATGCACTTCCTCCTGGGAAGTTAGCCCCTTTTTTGTTTTGCTCCTTCCAGTATCTTGGCTCACCTCACTGCCCACCTCCTTCCTTGATCATGCATCCACTTTCTGGCATTTTTTTTTTTTTTGGCTTGTGCTTATTTAATTGTTCATGAGTTTGATCCTGGATTCTTCAAGAATTCTTAGCCTTCTAGCCAGGCACAGTGGCATGACTATAGCTCCAGCTAGTTGGAAGGTCAAGACTGGACGGTCACTTGAGTTCAGGAGTTCATGATCAGCCTGGACAACATAGTGAGATTCCATATCAAAAAGAAAACAGAAAAAAAAAATCTCAGTCTTCTAAAAACACAAGTCTTGTTGGAAATTCTATGGTCGCAGTGATATAGCTGCAGTAGGTTTTCTATAATTATTTCTTGAATAAAGATGGTAATTATCTTAATAATGTCATCTATAACTACTAAGTTGTACACTGAGTTGAATATTTTTAATACATTTTAATGAGCATGTTTTCAAGATTTTCATAACTTCTTTTATAGACATCATTTATTCATCTTTCATGCATGTCTGAAAGATTTAGGAACATTAATTAAATGTCCAATCAATTTGCATCATAATTAACTTCATCCAAATCCTTATTTAGCATACATGTTCTTTCTTTTCCCCTTAGAAACACTTCTTTCTTCTCAGATATATTTCCTCTCCTACATTTGTATTTATATTATATGTACTTTATTCTCGTTTTTAAAACTATTATCTAGATTTTAGAGTTCATTCTCTGAAAGTATAATATATAAGTACATTCTCTCATTTTTTCAGTTTATGGAGATAATTTCCAAGGAATAGAATTGCTGGGTCTAAGGCTGTATGCATTTGTAATTGTGAATGGTACTGTAGCCATCTACATTAGTGTGAACTATCTTATACACACAAAAGTACATAAGAATGCCTGTTTCTCCAAAGTGTTAGTAATACAGTGCATTGTCAAATTTTTGGGTTATGTGAGATTAATAGGTGACATATTGATTAAGGTTAGTTTTTAAAAATCACCTTTATTGATGTATAATTTATATAATAAAATTTAAGTGTACAGTTTCATGTGTTTTGGCAGATGAATATGGTCTTGTGATCACCACCACAAACATGACATAAAACATTTCCATCACACACATAAAAAAAATTTCTCATGCCCCTTTATACCCGATCCTCTGTCTCCATCCCCAGTGTCTGATAACCTAATTGCTTTCAGCCACCAGTTTTGTCTTTTATAGAAATTCATTTAAAGGGAATCATATAGTATGCATTCTTTCCTGCAAGGATCCTTCCCCTAGCAAAATGTTTTTGAGCCTCATCCATGCTGATATGTGTACCAATCTTTAATTCCTTGCTGTTGCGGAGCAACAATCTACTATAAAAATAAACCAAAACTTTTTACCCTCTTACCAGTTTATGGGATTATTGGTTGTATCCAGTTTGAGGCTATTGTGAACAAAGCAGTCATGAATATTTGAGTATAAGTGTTTATGTGAAAATATGATTTTATGTTTTTAATAAATAGCTACAGATGGTGTTGATGGATTATGATATATGTTTTAGGACTATAAAAAGTTGTCAATTATTTTCCAAAGTTGCTGTACCATTTTTTTAAGGTTGAGAGTTTCACTTACAGTACTGCTTCAATACAAAGTACTGTCAGTTTTTAACTGTAGTCATTTTAGTGGGTGTATAATGGTAATTTAGATTATAGTTTGCTTTTTTTCCTCATGACTAATGGTGCTGAGCATCTTCTCATGTCCTTATTTGCCATTTATATATCTATTTACATATTTACAGGATGAACTTTCCTTATCTGAACTGCCTGTGACAAAAAAAAAATGCTTCCAGTTTCAGATTCTTTTTTCAGATTTTGTGATATTTGAATGAACAAAATATCTTGGGTATAGGACCACACCTAAACCTGAAATTCATATATACCCTATGCACACAGCCTGAAGGTAATTTTATGCAACATTTTAGTGCGCTTGTGTTTGACTGTGACCTGTCACATGAGATGAGGTGTGGAATTTTCCACATGTGATGTCATGATGTCACTCATAAAGTTTCAGATTTCAGATTAGGTTGTTAAACTTTATCAGGTTGTTTTCATATAAATGAGTTTAAATGTTCTTATTTATTCTAGTTAAAGTACAATATTAGATATATTTTTAACATATTTCCTTCCAAAGTATGACTTGCTTTTCATTGTCTCAACAGTCTTTTGAATAGTAAAAGATTTCAACTTTTTACCTTAATGAAATCTAGTGGAACAACTAGATTTTTTGGTTATGATGTAAGTTTATTACTCTAGTTTATAGTTTGTGCTTTTGTTTTGCTAGCCAAAATCACAATGATTTCCTCTTGTATTATTTTCTAAAAGTTAACTGCTTTAGCTTTTATATTTATGTGATCTAGTTTGAATTTTTTTTTGTTATAATGTAAGGATTGAGCTCTTTTCTACATATAGATATCCGTTTGATGAAAAGGCAACTTTCCCTGTTGAAGTACTTTGACATCTTTGTTGAAAACCAGATGACCATATCTATTTCTGAACTTTTCTGTTCTATTGGTCTATGTGCCTGTCTTTATACCAACATTAACTGCTTAATGACTGTAGCTTTGTAGTCAGTATTAAACCAGGTTATATAAGCCCTACAATTTTATTGTTTTTCAACATTGTGTTAGCTAGTTTAGAAACTTTTTATTTCAAATACATTTCATAATTAATTTGTCAGTTTCATAAATAGAGCTAGAATGTTGGTTGGTATTATGATGAAATTATAGATCAACTTGAGAAAAATTGACTTCCTTATAATACTGATTTTCCTAATCCATAAGCAGTCTTTTTCTTTATTTAGGTGTTTTCCAATTTCAGTAATGTTGTGTACATGTTATTATACAGATTTTGAATATTTTAAAAACAATTCAAACTATTTCATATTTTGATGTTCATAAATGGTATTTTAATTTTTATTTCTAATTATTGATAGCCTAGAAAATACATTTGATTTTTGTGTATGACCTTATATCCTAAGTCTTTTCTAAATTCATTTATCAATTTTCTATATACATTATCATGTTATCTGAAAATAGAATTTAATTCTTTCTTATCTATAGGCATTCTTTTTCTCTGTGTATATTATACCAGCTAATATCTTCAGTACAATGTCAGGAAAGCATTGTTCAAGCTCCTTTGCCCTGTTGCAGATCTGAGGGACAAACTTTGGTCTTTCACAATTAGCTGTGATTTAAGATGCAGACTTTTTGTTTGCTTTTTATCATATTAAGGAAGTTTCCTCTTACTCCTATCTTGCTGAGAAGAATGTTCAATTTCATCAAATGGTTTCCATGTTTGTATTGATATGATTATGTTTTTTCTTTATCTCATTGATTAATTTTTAAATATTAAAACAACTTTGCATTATTATGATGACCTGAGTCTTGTCCGGATGTAATATCCTTTTTATTTCTGGACCCAATTTACTGATTTTTTGGTCTCTTTTTTCTGATCCTTCTGACTTGAAGTTTAACAGTATTATTGCTATTTTCAAAAGTCCAACTTTTGGTTTTCATTGATTTTTTTTTTCCTCTCTCTTTTCTATTGCACTGATTCTGAATTTGACTTTATTTTTTCATTCCTTCTGCTTATGTTAGGTTTAATTTATTTTTCTTTTTCTAGTTTCTTAAGGTATAAGCCAGGATCATTGATTGATTCAAGACCCTTCTCCTCTTTTAATATAAACACAATAACAAGAATTTCATAATAAGTTGCACCTTGTTTTGCTGTTTCTACTTTCATTCAGCTTAAAATATTTTTATATCACTGTTATGATTTCTTTGAATCATGAACTATCAGAAGTGTGTTGACTGATTTTTAAGTATTTAGGATTTCCCAGATATCTTTCTGTTATTGATGTGTAACAATCATGTTCTAGTCAGAGAACTTATTTTCTTATTTTTGACTTCAGTCTTCCTATACTTATTGAGCATGTTTTTTGGTTCATAATATCCGATCTTGATAAATGTTCTTCATTCATTTAATAAATTGTGTTCTACTATTTCTGTAAATATCAAGGTCAAGTTGATTGACAATGTCAAGTATTCTGGATCATTTCTGACTTTATATCAATGCATTCTATCAATTACTAAAATCTCAATGTTAAATTTCTATCTATAATTGTCTATTTCTCTTTTAAGTTCTCTCAGTCTTCACTTCATGTATTTTGAAGCTCTGTTATTAGCTGCAGGGAAATTTAGGATCGTTTTGTCCTATTAATGAGCTGATTTGCTTATCATTGAAGAACTATTCCACTTTTTCTGTCGTCGTTTCCTGTTCTAAAATCTGCACTGATACCAACAGAGTTACTTCAGCTTTTATATTTAACAACAGGGTGTGTACATGGTATAACTTTTTTCAGGTTTTTACTTTTAATCTGTGTCTAAATTTTATATGAATTTCTTATGAATAGTATATCTCTGGGTCCTGCATTTTTATCCAATCTCAAAATAGCTACATTTGAATTGGGGCGTTTAGACTATTTAAATGTGATTAACAACACAATTGAGTTTCAATTAACATATCCTACTTGTTCCTTTTTGTCTCATTAGTTCTTTGCTCCTTTTTCCCTTTTTCCTACCTTCTTTCTGGTTGAACGTTATCTTGTGATCTTATCTTCAACTATGGATTTATGAGCTCTCTCATTATTCCAGCAGTCAGTATGTGCAATTCGCATCTTTGACTTACCAGTTTACTCTTAAACTTTCTTAAAACCCTCAAGATATAAAGTGTAAGAACCTTACCCACATTTCCTTGCTCCTGTCATTTGTAATAGTTTTGTTCATCTTTTTGTTAACATTTATGCTGTAGTCTACACAACACAATGTAGTGTTTTTGTTTAAGCAGATAATTCCCTTTTTAAGACATTTTTAAAGTAATAAAAATACACGTTGTGTTAACACATAATTTTTAAATTTCTGGTGCTTCCCAATTTCCCTTTGGTGTTGTTTTTCTTCTCTTTAATGAACTTTCAAAAATATCTCTTAGGGCTGGGTTTCTGTGCTTGCCTGGCATGATCCAGTGAGTGAGTTCAAACCCCAGCACCACATACACAACAATGTCTCGGAGCAACAAAAGCCACATGAAAAACTAAATAAAATTTATTCTCTCTTTCTCTCTCTCACTGTCTCTCTCTTTAAAAGAAATATTTCTTAAAGTATAGATCTGCTAATGATTAATTCTTTCAGCATATATATATATATATATATATATATATATATATAGGACTTTTCATTTTGACTGGTTAAAAAATATCAGGTTCTTTTCTAGTTCTTTAAAGATATTTTTCTACTCTCTTTTGGTTTGCATACTCCTGATAAAAATTATTCTGTCATTCCTAATTTTGTTCCTCTGTGCATAATGTGTCGATATTCTGTCTTTTATTTATTTTTTAGAGAGAGAGAGGGACAGTGGGGAGGGAGGGAAAGATATAATCAATTTTTATTTAGTCTTTCAAGCGGCCTTTGTTCTTCTGACACTCCATTGTGGTATGTGGTGCTGGGGTTTGAACCCACGTACTCACTCATGCCAGGCAAGCACCATAACCACTGACCCACCACTCCAGCCCCTTCTGTCTGCTTTAAATTTTTTTTCTTTGTCACTGATTTTCAGTGATTTGATAATAGTGTGCTCTATCCTGGTTTTATTTATGTGTTATCTGCTGGATTCATTGAACCTCTTGGATTTATGTATTTATGGTTTTCATAAATACATATGGAAAAATTTTGATCATTATTTCTTCAGATAATTTTTCTATCACATTCCCTTTCTTGGACTTCAACTAATAGCACTTTAGACTACTTTATAGTGTCCTATAGGTCACTGATGGTCAAATTGTTTTTTCAGTATTTTCTTCCTCTGTATGCTTCATTTTGCATAGTTCCTTGTAACTGCCTTCAAGTTTACTGATTATTTATTCTACAATGGTCAATTTGATGCTAATCCCATCCCGTACATTTTATTTCAGACAATGAATTTCTATTTATTTGAAAACTTTATTTTTTATGTCTTCTATTTCTCTCCTCACTACGTCCAAGTTTCCAAGTTTTCTTAAACATGTGAAATATATTTGTGATGGTTCCTTTAACATTCTTATGTTCTAATTCTATCATTTCTGTGTGCTTGCATTGATTTTTTTCTGGTTATGAATCATGTTTTTAAATTTTTGCACATGTGCTTAAGGGAACACTTTGACTTTATGTTGTTTGCTATCATTCTTCTAAGCCCTTAAATGATGTTGAATTTTGTTTTTATGCACAATGTAGTAATTTGAAATGGTGGGATAAGTGAAAGGCCTGTTTTTGAATTTTGTAGATAGGACCAGTCACCCTTTAATCCAGGACCAGTTTCGCCCTTCATTGAAGGATTCTTCTTAAGGCCACTATACAAGGTCTTTCCATTGATAGTTGGTGTGAACACAAACTATTCTCAGTGCTGTGTGAGATCCTGGAATTTGTCTGCCTACTTATTTCCAGTGTTTTTTAACTCGGCCTTAGGTCATTTCGTCTCATGCATGTGTAGATTAATAATTGAAGAAAGACTCATCAGAGCCTGTCTGATTCAGCTCCTCCTCCCCAATATCAGCTCCACAATTTCTAGTCTTTGGGTTCCCTGAACTCCAAAGTGTCTCCTCCTCTTCATGAGAGAGCCTAGCTCTGCTGGGTTCCACTTTCCCACACTAGATACCCGAAAATTGTCAGCACAGTAAGCTGTGCAATTCAAGGTTTCCTTCTGTTCTTTCTTTTTTTATGTGTTTATTTTTTTGCGTTGTTTTCTCTGATGTTTTTATTTTTCTCAGGGAATCCATACCTGGGATGCTTGTTTTCCAATCACTGAAAACCCTTGTCCTCTATATTTTGTCTCGTTTTTTACTTTGTTAAGGCAGAAGATTAAATCTGCCCCTCTTACTCTATCTTGCTCGGAATCAGAAGTGACTCTAAGTTTCACTGTGAATTTCTCTTACTGGGAGTGCAATTATACATCTCTCTTCAAGAAGCTTCAACCAGGCAGGTGGCACATGCCTGTAATCCCAGCAACTCCAGAGTCCGAGACAGGAGGATCACAAGTTCAAAGCCAGCCTCAGCAACTTAGTGAGTCTCTAAGCAACTTCGACCCTGTTACAAAATAAAAAAATAAACAGGGCTGAGGATGTAGCTAAGTGGTTAAGCACCCCTGCGTTCAATGCCTGGTACAAAAAAAAAAAAAAAAAAAAAAAAGAAGAAGAAGAAGAAGAAGAAAAGGCTTCAGTGCTGCTACCTCTTTGTAAATGTGTACACATTCTCCACTCAGTGTTATTGTTGTTGGTTGTTTCATCATTTACAATAACATCATTAAATTCTAGAATTCTGCTTCACTTATTCCTTATAGTTCCCAAAATGGCTATTTTTATCCATTGATATTTCAATAATTTTTCCTAAAATAATTTTCAACACTTTAATACTGTTCTGCTAGTGTCTTAAAGATTTATCTCTTTCTAATATTTGCATAATTCTATACTTCTGGTGTAGACATTAATTAAACAAATATTTCTAAAAGATCTAAGGCCCATATATAACTACACTAGAAAAAAAGTAAGAACAAACCGAGCAAAAGGCACATTTTTGTGAGCTTAAAAATCTTATTGTAAAGGTGGCAAAAGAGAAAAATTATAGATAGATAGATAGATAGATAGATATAGATATAGATGTATAGTTGGGGTGGGGAGAAGAAAGTGACAAAGCCAAAATTATAAAATGAGTTAAGATTAGTCATGAAATTCTTCCTGGAAAATGTGAATCTTGAAAGCAAATTTTCAACTAAATTATAAAATTTTAATATCGGAGGAAGCAGGCAACATGAATTTTCTAAGGTTAGTTGAAAACAGCATAATAGGAGAAAGAAGTAGAATGAAGAAACAAGCCAGGGAGATGGCTCTGTGGGGTGGCAGACGCCTTTCAAACCCACTAACATCCTGTCCATTAGAAAAAAGCAAGGGTCCTGAGAAATGAAGTCCACATCCACAGAAGCATGGGTAGGGAGGGGTAAAGGGCTCTTCTCAGAGACTTGAACAAAATACAGCACTGCTTCAACAATAGACACGGATTAGATTCCCTAATTTAACCATTTATTAGTATTTCCATGGATACTGGTGCCATTTTAGGATTCTTTTTGTGAATCCATTACTGTCAGGTTTAATTGAAGGAGCAAGGGGATTTAACTACAGAGCATGTGGATTGAGTAAGAGGTTTAACAGCTCTTCTCCATTTGTGTAAAATTCTGTTCATTTTTCCTATTAGTGCCCACTAGGTTGCCCACAGAGGTCTGGAGTAATCTCTACTTCCCAGCCCCAAACTTGTCAGCAGTCCTCTGACCTCCTGGGCACACTGAACCAGATGCTCTCTCATGAGCACACCCTTGAAGACCTGGAGAGAGTGGTCCTGTCAAATCACATTGAAGGCTGCATTTACAGCAGATGCCTCCTAATCATGCTTTCTGATCTCTGTGGCTCACCTGCTGAGCCCTGTGTGGACACCCACTGAGGGGCAGGCTCTCCTTAGTGTTTTCCTTATCTTGGATCCCTCACCTACTTTTTCCCATTAATGACTTAAGCCCCTAAAATTTTATCAGAGGGAAGGAATAATGTCACATCTGAGGCTCTTCATTCACTCCCGAGTTGTCCAAAAGTTCTGACTTTTTGAATACTTTGAAACAGAAGGTAAATCTAGTAGATAAATGTCTTTGATCAAAAGGATGAAGAATGGCAAATACCAATAATAAAATAGAAACTTTCACTAGAACTTACAAATTGAAAAAGGCAATTAAATTATGAAAATTATGTCCATCAAGCTTATAAAAGTAAGAAGAAATGAGGACATAAAAATTAAATTATAAACTTACCTAAAATGAATAGACTAATACCAAGGATATCAATGGAATACCAAATGTGACAGGATTTCCCTATTTAAAGACAGGTGCCATTACTTTGGTTTTAAATCACATGTCTGAACTATGTTTTTGACACAAGCAACATTTTCAATAATGTAATTTTTTAAAGGGCTGAAAATAAAGGATAAAATTACACTAGATAATCGTGAATAAAAATAACAGAGCAACGATTAATATCATATGAGTGAAAATTGTTTCAAAATACTAAATAGGATAAACCAAAAATGTGATGATAAAAGTATAAATCACAGGATAAAAGTCATATCTTCCAAAGAAGAAAGCATTCGTAGATCTATACGCACAAAACATTATACAAGCAAGAAAAAAATCTTTAGAAATTAAAAAATGTAATTATAGTACTTCTTTCAAAAGTGGGCTGACAAGAATAAGTAGAAATAAGTTAGAAAAAAGGAAGTAATACAGTAAACAAATGCACAGTGATGTAAGTACAGATGCTGCAAATCTTATTCTTTTTCTTCCTATGTGCCCATTGCACATTCACAAAAATCAGTTATGGAATTCCCACCCCCAACACCCTGAGCAAAAATTGTAAAATAGGGATTTTACAGATATTTATCTGTAATCATAATCCAATAAAATTGGAATAAGTCATAAAAATACTCAAATTTTGCATACTTGGAAATCAGGACTTGTACTCCTCAATAACCCTTGGAAATGAAAGTGGCTACCGAACATGGTATGAAGAGCCCCTCACATCACGTGTATGCAGGCCTCTGTGATGAGGCTAAAGTCACCCTGCACTCCCAGCTGCCATTATGTATTTAGCAAAGTTATACTTATGTGTCCTACACTCCTGTATGCGTCTGGGATTGATATTTACCTGTTTATTTATATCATAACTTTGTCCTGTTGAAAGTAAACCAGTAATTCAAAAACAAATTAATTTTCTGAAACCATATTAAGCATTAAGCATGTGGTTAGTTTTGGTATTTTCAAATATGTAGTTTAATACAGGTTTTTTGTTGGTTTTTTTTTTTTTTTTTTTCAGTACTGGAGATGAATCCATGGCCTTTTTCAGTACTGGAGATGAAGCCATGGCCTCTCACACACTGAGCAAACATTCTACCACTGAACTATATCCCTGGCCATTTAAAACAAAATTTTTTTGAGACAGGGTCTCCCTATTTTGCCTCGAATTTGCAACCATCAGGCTCCAAGGAGCTGGGGTTCCAGGAGTGTACCACTGTGCTCTGCTCTAGTTTAATACTGTTTTATACACTAAGGTATTCATATATATTCATACTAGAATTAATAGTATAAAACATTGAGGACAGGATATAGCACAGTCTGCCACATATCCAACACTGATTATTATTATTTTTCTTTGTGAGTTCCCACTCACTCAGCTTAGCAGAAAATCCTGCCTCCTCCACCTCCACTCCAGGCAACATTCCCTGCTCAAAAACCTCCCACGGCACCTCTTCCTCTCCATAGGTCCAATTCACATTACTCCCAGTGGGCCAAACCTGAACATCCCTCCCTGAAGCTGGAAATGGACAAGAAAACTTCTGAAAACAGTCAAAGCTTTCCACCCAGCATTTGCCCAGGGCACCATCTTTCTGAATGTGCCTGTATTTCAGTTCAAATGTCTGCTCAGACTCTTCAAGCATTATTACTACCGTACTTGCAGAAGTGAAGTAACACTCTAATGGAGGAGATAGAAAATAAACAAGGAGCCCGTAATAATATAATAGCAAGCAGTGACAAGTGCTATGGAAAATACAGACAGGAAAGAACAATCAGGATCCAGCCCCCTCCCCCCAAGAAAAAGGTAGCCCAATAAACAGTAGTCCAGAATTTAAGATGAAGAATTGGTTACAATAATGCTAGAAATGTTTAAAAGGAAAAGAGGTGAGGGTTGGGCAGCCCAGAGATTTGCAATTGCTTTTCAAGCTGCAGAATAAAGAAAGGAAATGGTAATATTACAGTCCAGAAGTCAAGACCACTTTGCAGATACTGGAACCATAGCGGTGTAGTCATTTCTGGAGATGATACCAAAAAAAGAGGTAGAAATCTGAATTTTCTCAACCTCCTCTCCCCACAAAAAAGCAAAGTCTCTAATTGACTAGATTTAACTAGAAGCCAATTTTCAAAGGAGGCTGTGAGATGTAATTTACAGAGATCATTCTCTGCTATGCAGAGAGTGGAGAAAGAAGGAGCCGGGGTCTGAGATGAAACAGACAGACAAAACCTTAGGTCACAGAGAAAGAGAGAGAGAGATTCCGAGTAAGAGGTGATGGGTGGGGAGAGTTAGGAAAGATCTCTAAGGGGGTGACATTTGAGAAGGCACTTGAATGAAGTGAAGGATTAAGTCATCTGAAGACATGAGGAAATAGCACGCAAGTCAGAGGCAGAAACAAATGCACACACTCTCTGGAGGGAACTGGCTGGGCCTGTTAGAGGAGCAGCAGGGAGGCAGCTTGGGTGGAGCAGAGTGAGCAAAAGGTAACACATCAGGGATGTCAGAGACACAGGAGGGGCCAGAGCATGCAGGGCCTTCCAGGTTATGTCAGGAACCCAGGAGTTGGTGCTCACTGTGATGACAGCCCTTGGGGATGTGTTATGCAGTACAGTGGTGAGAAAGGATAGCATTTCAAAAGATTCTGTTCATCTTGAAAATACAAGAAACCTCAGCTGCTGACCACACTCATGTCCCCATGAGTCTCTGTGTCTTTCTGCCTCCTGAGTCGCCACTCTAGCGCCCTCACAGAATCACAGCAGAGCCAGAGTTCAAGTCCTCTTCCCAGAGATCCAGGCAAGCCCTTGAGCATACTTTTATCTTCTGAAAAGACTGGTAATAGTTATGGGAAGATAATTATTTGCCAGCTTGTGTGTACACTAAGACCACATCTCCGTGAGATTCTCCGGTGATTCCTGACACAGATAAGGAAGTCAGCACTAAGTACACTACATTAGCCAGGGGTCTGAGTCGCCCTATGAGGAAAATCCTCCATACGTTTAAGAAGCTTATAGATCAATCTCGAGGCCCTCCTTTTAACTACTTCCCTGGAAGCTCTGTTATAATTATGGCCCTGGACTCCTCACCCAAGGTCACTTAACTAGTCTAGTTCTGCTGATATACCGTACAACCTCAAAGAGCACATCCTTCATAATTCACATTCTGAGCTCTGAAGCAAAGCAGCCCACAAGGCCCACGTGGGACTTGCAAATCTTGGTGCAGCACAGTGAGTCTGGGTATGCGGTTCCCTTTCCAGAGCAGCCCTCTCTCCACCCCGTCTTGCAGATGGACGCAGGCTGGAGGGCAATGGTGACCAAGTAGTCTGGCTATATTGCTGCTCAGGCTACCTACTAGTTGACCTCAGGACTACAAAAGGTCTCAATGAAGAATATAGGCCCTGGGAAGGGAATGCAGAGAGTTTTTTTTCCCACAGGAATTTTGAATTCATTCACGCTGTTCCTACAGAAAATTAATTGGAGTAAAAGTTCAAAGAAGTTTTGTGTGCCACAAAATGTCATTATTATGTGGTTATCTTCAACATGTAGCATTATTAAAACTATCCTTAGAGCCATATGAGCTGTGAATCAGATTTGGCCTCTGGGCCTGAGTTTCCAAATCCTACTCCAGAGTAAAGTCCAGAAACTGACCAACCTTCCCTGACACACCTGGCTTCCAAGAATGTATCTAAAAGTGCCTGCGAAGCCAGAGAGCACTAGGGAGTCAGAAAACGGAGAAATAGTGAGAAAAGGAGCCCATGGAGAACAAAATCAATGCAAGAAGAAACCCACCCAAGGCACATTGGTCCTAAAAAAGACTCACGTAAGAAAGTGGGGAGATTGTCACACAGAATTCCAAATCAGAATACCAATGTATAACTCAATACCCATCCTAAAACTAGCAAACAATGCAGCGGTTACATCAAAATGTTGATGAAAGAAATGATTTCTGACCCAGAATAGCTGGCAGAACTTGAGAATAACTAGTTTATGTTATGACATGAACAAATATTATTACTCAGTGTCTCCACTTTTGTGCGAGTTAGTGATATGTATATAAATAATTAAGCAAAAAATAAATAAAACCCCAGAAAATTATTAGCAGCACAAACCAGAGGTTGAACAGAAAAGGAAATACACCACATAACTCAACTATGATAAAAATCATAATCAGAATGATGTAAACACTGAACTTTCACCCCTCTTCAAATGATGATATTATTCTATTAGGAAGATGGGTTTGGACTGAGAAGGGTAAGGAGGGTTTTAAGAGAGCTAAATTCTCATCTTCCATGAGAAATGCAAAGTCAGGACATTAAAGAAAAATCCAGTAAAAGCAGTTTAAATACACTATTTCAGAATATAGAGAAAATATACAAAGAAAAAGTAAGGGTTGAAAGGGGTTACTGCCTAAGACTGAGAATAGAGCTTGGGCAAGAAGTAACTCTTTGCTATTTATGTAAAATATTCAGTTTAAGATATGTTAAAGTTGAGAATCATGCAACATTTAATTCTAATGAAAATATCTTCTCAGAACTATAATTTTAATAGTGACTAGCTTCTCTGATTTTCATAGGATTTTTTTTCCTCATGTATGAATCTAATTTTGGAAGATTCCTCCTGTGAGCTTACATTTCCAGAGTAGAAAGGTGAGTCACCTTTTCATTACTCCAAGACAGCTGTATAAATGGTGTACCCTTGGATTGTTCAAGGCTGTCAACCTGCCTCAAACTTCCCACCAGCCTCATATTTACAAATGATGAGATAAAATCCAGAATGAGTGACACTGATTTGCCTAAAATATATTAATCTTTTCACAGAGAAATTGTTCATTTCTTTCAGAACAGTATTTTAGAATAAGGTAGTGAACTGAATGATAACACAGATATACTCCAAGCTGAGCTAGAATCCATTTCTCCCTAAAGTCCTCACAAGGTCGGGAGTGGTGTTTGTGGCAAACAGTTGGACTTAAGCAACACACTCAGAAACACTTCTGGAACCATTTTGTGGTAAAAGGCCTCCCTTTTTGTCTCAAGCACTCTGTCTTCATACCTGAATTCCATCAGAGCGGACAGATGGGAGTCTCTGAGGATTAGTGAAGAACAAGGGAAACAGATTTAGGTCAAAATAGCAAAACAAAGCAAAGAAGCAACTTGGGCAGAAAACTTGGGGAGAACAACAGCCGTATGAGAAGACAAAGCAATCCCAAACACCCTGCCAACGTCGTCCAAAAGCCAGCACACGCCCCCAGACACACACAGCAGACACACGCCTAGGATCAGGCGCTGAGAGGAAAGGTGCCATTGAGGTCGGACCTGGTATTGTTAGCAAACTTTTTTCCTGCCACTCTGACGCTAGCCCTGCAGTTGGTCTGAAGGCCCAGTATCTTCTCTGGCTCCTCATGTTGGAGCACAGAGCCAACCCACAAGCTGCGTGGACAGCACATGCCCTCAGCTTAGCAGGCACCAGCCTGCTGCCTTTTATTACTTCTTACACAAACATTTCTAAATACCACAACTTCTAGGGAAGTGATAAGCTTCAGTTGGCTTGGTAAGCATTCCTTTCTTTCTTTCCTGAAAGCTCTTGGGCTTTCTGGACTGCGCTCTGTATTAAATCCCTTAACAAACAAAGATATTTTCTTGTTATACAATTAACTAGACAGTGTATTTTTGTTAGGTTCTTCACAATGTGTATACTATTATCTTAACTGAATTATCCATAGTGTATTTTTGCACCTGAAGAGACTTTATGTCTTCCTAAGTCTCCCAGATTGACTGTTCTGAATTTACAAGGCCCATGCAGTTAAGCAACTTGCCTGAGTTTTGCCCTTGTATTGGTGCATCGTTGTGCCTGACTGGCATGGTATCTTAGCAGGAATGTGAGGACAGTGCAGTAGGCATAGTTTACTACACACACATTCATATACGTGCCCAGGATACATGCTGAAGCACATGACCTTCTTGCATTGGAGCAGGTATTTTAAAAAGTCTTCCATTGAAAATGAATCGTTTTTTTATTAGTAAATGGCATAATTAATTTAGAATACTTAGACAATTCATTTCATAAATGCCAACTATGTTAAATTAAGAGGACTAGAGAGTGTCAATTATGGGCTAAATAGTCGCTTGAAGACCTTGGGTAATAAAGAAGAATACATCTAGGTTTATTCTGTTAAAGGATATTTAGAAATATCTTGGTAATTGACTAACTTCTGGTATCAACATAGAAACAGTCTCAGTTTCTCCTTTCATCAAAGAGTAAGAAATCTTTCTACCAGCCTGATGGGACAGTAGTAAAGATTTATATACAAGAAGCTAATGAATACCTTTTACATCCTGATTGTAGAGTGAAAAATAAAGCATATACAAATATAACCTTATTAAACTAATTGTGCTAGGGCAGAGGTTATTCGAACCTATATATGGTTGATTCAATTATTTATGCAAAAAATTTTTTTGAAGATGGACTCTTGGAGATGGAGCCCCTGAGTATTTCCCATCACTGAACTACTGCATCAAAGACTGCTCTCTTGATCTCTCTGTTCAGCTCCCATCTGCTAAATTTAATTTACTCTCAGGACTTCAGGTGACTGGATAAATAGTTTTAAAATCCATTGGAAATTTTAATGTAAGCTTATTAATAATTTGTAGCTGAATACTAGTTGGTATACTTCATAGGCCTTTCCTACTTGGATCTTCTACTTTCTCCTTCCTCAGTCTCCCCATAACAGGCTCTCCACTGTTGTTTGTGGCTTCATTGCCTCAGGGGTTGAAAGCAGACAGAGACTTTCTCCTTGCTGTTTTCCAAAAGTCTAGTCCCTTAGAATTTCCATGCCTCGAGGAAAAGGTAAGAGGGAACATAACTGTTGAAAAAAGAAGTAGAATAATTTGCAAAAGTAGAAGGCAGAATAAAGGGGCCACCCCCTTCAAAAAAGTAGTTAAAATCCTCCCTGGGTAAGGAGGCAGGCAGGCACAGGCCTCCTGTCCAGCGTATCTGGGAGTATCGGGCCTTCCAGGTGACTGCCAGAGGTTCCAGGCTAAGAGAGCTGAGATTGGCTGAGTTCTTGCTCCTAAACATACCAGAGTCCCAAGCATGGTATATAAACAGCGGGATCCACTAGGCTGAAGGGGTCACATGAACAGGGATAGTGACCTGCTCAGCATTATCTATGTGACCAGAAATACAGAGACTACCCATCTTGCCACCCAATCCCAACATATTGCATCATATAAAGCCCTGTATTAGTCTCCTAAAGCTAATATTATTAAGTAACACAAACTGGCTGACTTAGAATAATAGGCTTTTATTGTTTAACAGTTCTTGATCCTTGAAGTCTAAAATCAAGGTATTGCCTGGGCCAGCCTCCCTCTGAATCCAGTGGTGGAGGACCCTTCCTTACCTCTCCCAGGGATACCAGCAATCCCTGGTGGTCCTGTTAGAAGATGCCTCACTCCACTCTCTCCCCCATCATCACCGAGGTCTTCTTTCTGTGTCCCGCCCCCTCCTCTCATAAGGATACCAATCATATTGGAATGAGGAACTCGTGCTACTCCATTATAACCTTGTTTTAACTAATTGTATCTGCAGTGGCCTATTTCCAAGACTACATTCTGCATTACTACAGGTGAGGACTTCAACATGTCTTCTGGGGGAATCAGTTCAATCCATAGCATGCTCCAAAATCTTGACCTGACTCAAGATAGGGAGTCCCAAGAATTCCAGAGGTGGGGGGCTGTAGCGGTTGCTCAGTGGTTATGGCGCTTGCCCAGAATGCACGAGTACACAGGTTCCAATCCCAGCATCACATACCCAACTAAGTGTCAGAGCAACATAAGCCATATGAAAAATTTAAAAAAAAAAATCGATTCTCTTTGTCTCTGTCTCCTTCTTGCTGTCCCCCTCTCTTAAAAAAAAAAAAATTCCTGAGGTGAAATTTTCTATGAACTGATGATATTGGGGTTGGATAACCTTAATCTAATTGAAAGAAGGTAAAATGGAAAGCAAGAAATATACCTGGCATACTTAAGTTTGTAGACAGAAAGTAGTGTGCACTGTAATTCACACACAAATGTTTAATAAGTATGCAAGGTGCTTAATATTCTAACAGTCTGTTGTGTACAATAGATCTGGTACTTCATTTTAAGAGCTCCCTAGCCTCACCTGAGTGTTTGTGTTTAGAATAGTGTAAGTATCTATCAAATAGGAAATAAATGAATAAATAGGTATATCATGGGTGATTCCAACAGAAAACATATAATTTACTGGATATTAAAACAACCTGATATTTTTCTTTGACTTATCCAAAACACTTAAAATCAGTTTCTTTGATTTCTGAACCTGATGTTACTATAAAAATCATTTCAGTTAAAGAAACATAGCTCCATATATCATTCTTTTTACAATTTTCATAGTTACTTTTCCCATAATTTATTTCAGGTTTTTCCCTCCTTCAAAAAGCATATCACTGGGGAGTTACAATCTCTCCAAAAATTCCGTATGCAGGTTCAACATTTAAAACTCATTTGATTAAAATCATTCCTAAGAACAGTGGCTTTTTGAAAAGGTTAATTTTCTTCTAATGTAGTCAGATTTCTAAATCAGAATGCTAGAGCTCCAGTAGCTATATTTATTTCAGAAATGTCAACCAAAACTTCAGACCCCTATAACCAACCAGAAAATAATAGTAATAGAACCCATGCCACTCTTGAATTATAGCAAAAAAGGGAAGACCTCATATATTACATAGAAATATTTTTAAAGGATGATTTAACTGACATAACATATTTAGTGACCTTATTCCATGGACAAAAATAGGCAAACTTTCCCCTCTGTCTCTCTCTCATCTTTTTGAGGAAGAAACCTAAGGATAAAGTCAGATGTTTGCATTGTTGGGTTTGAGTTCTCCGACAGGGACATTTAAAGCTTTTTCATAGCCTTGAATTCACAATAAAAAGATTTATTTTTAAAAATATTTTTCTATCTGTGTGTGTGTGTTCAGAAAAAAAATGTTTGAATTAACATCAGTCCTAGGGACAGATCTCCTGCCATGAAGAAGCAACATAACCTTTTATGTTACTGCAGAAGATTTCCAGCTGTTCAAAAACAATTCAAGGCCATTAAACAACTTTAAAATTTAAACCCTTATTTTTAAAACCATAAACATATCAAACAAAGATGGGCACTCTGGCTCACAGACAGATATAAGATCAATTTTTCTTATCTACTCAATTCATATTCATCCTATCACTACCTTCCATGTGTTTTATTATCTATATGTAAGGACTTGAAATACTTCAGAACCTCAAAAAGGCAAGTTTGAGGAACTTTTTTATTCTATCCCTTCTTCTTCAAGTTGAACTCTTGAAACATCCTAAAAATTGAAGTTGGAGAACTCCTAAAACATGTTTCCTTTTGAAGGTACAAGGTTTGGGTAGAACCTGCAAAGCATAGTTTGGGGGACTTAGCACAGTTGTCTGCCTTCAGACAGATGTTGACTAAACAAGGAGTCAGAACGAGAAGAGGCCACAAACATCTGACAAAGCACCAGAAGAAATGCCACTCACCCAGGCTTGAGCTAATCCCATTTGATTTTAAAGAAATAAAAAAGGACTGAAAGCCCATTGTACGTTGTGATAGAAGGGAAACAAAAACATTATAGTGCTAAACCAGAGCAGCTTCACAAAAACTAAATTATTAGTTCAATGAACAAGGCCATCTCCTTAACCAAAATAAAGACACCCCAGAATCAAGCAGAAAATGCTTACTTGCTCCAATATCACCCTGATTTGTGACTGTGAACTTTATTAAATGTTTGAGTCACAGACCATAGAACCCTAATAAAGACTTGAGTCAAGGAGAAGGTGGTGACGGCTAGTATGCTATTCCTTCTGTGAAAATGAATTAATAATCTATTTTTAGAACACACTTTACTTTTTGCACCGAAATTCATCAAACTTTTTTTTGAAACAAAAAATATTGTTAATTTTGGCCATGGTCAGATACACATGTTAAAAGCAGGACTGTGAGGACAGAATTGAAAATAGACAGAATTATCCATCTATTTAATGAACAAATACATTAGCTACTAACAGCTCTTAAATACTTTTCTTAGCATTGGACATACAAAGATGGAAATAGAGCTGTCTTCAGAGAACTTAAAATATAGAATCGTTTGGAAATAAAGGAATTAAGTACCAATAACCACTACAACATGGATAAATCTTAAAAACATTACAGCAAATAAAAAATGCCAAAAGACTACATATTTTATGATTCCTCTACATGAAATGTCAGAATAGGCAAATCTATAAAGATAGAAAGGGGCAGGGACAAAAAGGAAGAATAAAATGTTTTGCTTGAAGATGATAAATTATATTATGATGCTCACCAGACACTTCTATGAATGTTTTTAAGAATTAAATTGTACAATGAAAAACATAAATTTATGTATTTATAGCATATCCCAATGAAGACATCTAAAAATATTAGTAGAGGAAGACATATTATTAAAAATTACATGATTCTTTCTACACTGAAAGTGATTAAAAAGGGGATATGACTGAGATTGGGGTAATTAACTTCAAACCAAGGCAGGAAGAAGCATATGAGAATAATAGTTCCTAAAAAGTACATGATCATCCCAGAATTCTTCTCTATGAGTTATTTAAAAAATAAGTCTACACAATGTTGTAATTCAGCCTGTCAGATATGACTTTAAAGAATCCCAGGTAATGATGGAATATTTAATGTACACAATTATCTCCAACCAGCCTCAAAACTAGCTCAATATGTTCTAAAGGCTAAAATGCCACAAAGCCAAAGAAGAGATAAGAAATGGTTACAGTAGAAGAGAGATGTAAACAAATTGTTGGAATTGCCAGCAACAACCTTGAAAGTTGAAAAACAAAGGCGCAATACTTTTCAAAATTTTGGTGAACAATGATTTTTAGAATTCAATACCCAGCCAAGGATGACTCACGTTTGAAGCTAAAACAAGACATCTCAAAAGTGTATTCTCATGAACCCCTTCCCAGGAAGCTAACAAAGGATGTCAAAAACAACAACAACAACAACAACAACAACAAAAAAAAAACACGAAGAAAGAAAGAAAAGGAAAAGGGGGGAAAAAAACCCCAACAACACAAGAAAACAAAAAAACCTCAAAAAAACCAAACCAGGGCTGGTGACATAGCTCAGTGGTAAATCACTTGCCCTGGGTTCAATCCCCAGTACTGAAATAAATAAATAAAATGAATCAAATCAGAAAGAGGAAAACCTGGGATCCAACTCAGGAAAAATATAAAGGAATTTCCTACGATGATGACTGTTCAGGAAGCAGGGCATTATCAGTCTGTATCAGAACACAAGAATCGAGAGTGCCACAGTGTTTCTTGTAATGGAGGTATGATCATAATAACTGAGAGATTGTTTATTGTGTTCAACCATATTGGAAAGGATTTTATAGTTTTTTTTTTAAAAATTAAAAGTAAAATTGCAGACTATTTTTGAAGGAAAAAGTGTAACAAGTATTAACTATTAAACAGAAAGGAATTGTAATCATAATGTGGTACTTAATGAATGGAACAATGTTTATATAAATGCAGTAGCATAAACTAAGAATATTTACTTTACCAAAAATATGATACAATTATCTTTAAAAAGAGAAAGGTAGGAGCTGAGGGTGTAGCTGAGTGGTAGAGCAGTTGCCTAGCATGCATGAGGCCCCGAGTTCAGTCCCCATCACTACAAAGAAAAAAGAAGCCCCTGTGGTTGAAAGTAATGAGAGCTAAATTCTCCTTTTACAAGAATCAAAAAACCAAGAATTGTTATTTAGAATTAGTGAGTTAGGCAGTTCAACAAACACCTATAAGACCTGAATGTAATTGCCTCTGGATAAGAAAACTCAAGGAGATGTGGAGCAAGAAATGACCTTCTTAAATTATAATTCTTATAATAATATTCACACTATTAACTTTATAGATGTATTCCTTTCAGAAAAAATATAATTTTTGAAAAAATACATAGTGCTGAAAATGCTGTCAAGTCAAAAACATACAGAGTGCAATAATGTGTTAGATTCTTTTTTGAAGTTACCCACAGCACTAAAACAGTACTTTTAATATATTTGGAACTCAACACACATATGCTGTTTAATAATTACCACTCAAATGGTACTTCAGTGAATTTGGCAATGCATCCTGTGTGATATAACCTGGAACCAAATTTTCTTCTTCTAAAAGGGACCTACAGGTCACAGTGTACTCTGTAGATCTTTGTCTTCATACAGAAAGCAGTGATTGAGTGGCAACTAGAGGAAACTAGAAGTCTAGTTGTATTCACGATATAATGTCTGGCATAGTGAAGCTTTTTAATCAGTTAAACAATACCTTGCATTAGCAATCTAGAGAACTGATCATATGAACAGGGTATTTCTAGCTCTTACACTGCTTGTTGTTGTTTGGGGTTTTGGTTGTTATTGTTGTTTTTTTGTTTGCTGTTATTGCTATATTTGTTTTTGTCCTCTAGAACTTTAACTCTGTCCAAGACTTTCAAAAGGATTCTCTTCTTTCTTTCTTTTTCTTATTTTTAAAGAGAGAAGGACAGTGAGAGAGAGAGAAAGAGAAAATGCATTTTTATTTAGTTTTTCATGTGGCTTTTGTTGCTCGGACACTTCGTTGTGTATGTGGTGCTAAGGTTCAAACCCATGCCATACAAGTGCAGTATCAGCTGAGCCACCACTCCCGCCCTGGGTTCTCTTCTGTCAAAAGTGGTCAATTTAAGATACATTTGTAAGAAGAATCAAGGAAGGCCGATACCTGGGGCTCGTGTCTTCTCTCCTCCACCTCTCTTCCCCAAAGCACGGATTGCCCACAACATAACATTCTCAGGTGTCAGAAATTGTGTGGCATTTTCAGTAATAGGAAAGTTGTTTGATTGGACTGGAGTGGAAGTTTATATATTGAGTACATCAGGTGACCATCAAAGCAGGAACAGTTAATACTTAGCCTTGTATATCTAATCAAAAATCTGAATGTGATTCATTGATACTAGAATACTTTTTGAACTGAGAATTTACCTACTAGGTGATATAGCACACAGCACAGTGGCTCTGACATAGTAGTTCTAAGGTCATTCATTCAAATAGTTGAAATAAAGTAAAGATGGAAAATAGGGACATTATTAAGCAATAACAATATAAAAATTAAAGAGAAGGCAGAATTGTAGATAATGACTAATAACAACACTAACATTTTCTTAGAATGTACCGTGGTGCCAGAATGTTCTTTTAAACCCTTTCCATATATGAATTACTCATTAAATCCACAGATGTGGTCATCATTATCACATCACCATTGCATTCTGTAGTGAGGGAATTGAGGTAATTTGCCCAGAGTCCTATAATGAATAAGTTATTAGATACAAGATTTAAATCCAATCAGTCTGTTTCCAAGAATGGAGAACTCAGGAAGGAAGACTGGATATCCAAGAGGATTAGTGGGTAGTAGTACATTTCATATGAGAGGTCAGAGTTTACAACATTAATGTAGAGTCACCACCATTTTTGATTAAAGTGTTAATTTTGAGAATGAATGGACCCAAGACCAAAGACAAAGCCTTAGGCTAATGGTCAACAGTATAAGTGGGATCACAACAGAGGAAAAGAAGTTGAATTGATAATGAAGACATTTAAAGGGGTATAACCGAGAAAATGAGATGGGCCTGGTAAAATAGCATGTGTTTTCATATAGTTAATATTAACTGCAAAGAATATACCTCAAAACATCGAGAAATCCATTCAACTTATCTCTGCAAATGTAGCAGTCAGCCAACATATTATTTCTTGCAGATAACCCTGGGCCTAAAGCCAGGTACAAATGCATTCTTAAGAAGATCGCTAAGAATGATCTCCTCCTACTCCTTGCTATTCATTTAGGAGAATGCTGGCCACGACGGGTGTTTTGAACATTCAGAGGAGGTAGATAATTCTGCCAGCACAGAGTCACATCCCAGAGGCTTACTTCTGTGACTGGAGCAAGGTCAGTCAAGAAATGAGTGCCAAGGAATGGAGTGGAGATGCATCACGAGCCACACTGACAAGGCAGACATTTCCCAGACATTTGAGTGGGTGTTCATGTCACCACTTGGCAAATCTCATGGCAGAGTCAAGACCTAGGGATTCTGAGGTGGCAGTCTGTCTCCACTGAATAGGCAAGGGACTGCCTTGCATGACAAACAACCCTGCTATCAAGGCCACTTAGACCCACTAAGCCAGTTGTAATGAAAGGACAAAAGCTCATAGTCAGCCTGGGGTCCTGGGAGGTGCACAAACTGGTGCTTTCCTGCGGCACAAACCTCCCACGTGCCTGTGAGGTAAACGGTAAATGGGGAAGCACATTTGCATTTCTCCTTGATCAGAGCTAGAACTGAAGGAATCTGGGAAAATTAAAGTCTCCTACTCTGAGCTCCCAGCATGGTACTTGCAGAAGTGAACCTGGAATCTGGTGTTCTTGATTCCTCAGCTAGAGGCTTTTTCAATAGCCATGCTAAGTCTCTGCTCTCTCTAACAAGTGGTCCCCAGTGCACCCAATTTGGCTATTTGACATTTATTGTATTTTCAATTTGAATCAGAAACTACTAATTCAGAATTATATCCTTAAGCAATAAGTTTGTCCTTTCTAAAATGGGGGAGGCGGTATAAAAATTCTCACCTTTGAGTGCCCACAGCTAACAATTAACTCTCCATCTTTGTGACTACATCAAATCTGGCAAAAAGAAAAATCAAAAAACATTTTCCCTGGAATACAAAATTCAAAAGCTGCAAAAAAAAATCTTAAGAATTAATCTCTATGCCCTATTCTTTGACTGGCAGGTTAAAAACTGAATTTGCATAAACCCATAGCAGTCAACCCTCTCTTATTTGTGAAGATAAAAGTGGTCTTCACATGCTAAAGGGGAAAGAACTGGCCTTGCTTTTACAAAGTCATGAAAAATGATACAAGAATAAACACAATGGAGTGCTTTAATAGGAGTCTGGAGGTAACTTTAAGATAATCAAAGGTGAGAAAAAGCTTAGCTACCCACTGGCATAGAGGCACAGTCTAACTCTTAGAGGAAGGAACAAGAAAAAAGGAGGCTGAAGTTCAGATGCTAAGTTTACCTGGGTTTTGCTGAACCTGACTCAGGTCAAAGAGCCTTCTGAACCTCTAGTAATTTGTTCTGCCAGCTCCTTGCAGTCCACATGATATATCCAAGGCTGATAGACACTCTACACAGCATCAGAGTGGCATCTGGGCTGATTGGTTAATACCATGTCATACCTCATTTAATACTTTAATGTCACCCTTAGATATATTCAAAACTGTACTCATCATCAGATCTTAAAAGTGAAAAATTATTAGGTCTGGAGCAGTGGCTCAGAGGTTAGAGCATTTGCCATTTGCCTGGCATGTGCAGACCCAGGTTTGAACCCCAGCACCACATATACCACATATGTCAGGGAAACAAAAGCCAGATGAAAAAATAATTTCAAAAAATGATTGTCTCTTTCTTTTTCTCTCCCTCTCTCCCTCCCTAAAAAAAAAAGTGAAACTATTATCCTCCTTCCTAAAAATATTATTTCTTATTGGCTTTTCCTCTATGTCTCCTCTATTATTCCTAATTATCCCATTAGCTTCTGTTAGTTTTTTATTCCTACCCCCACATTTGTTTGCTTTTCTTCCAAATCCAAACAGTTCCCAAATCCACTGCATTTGTCCAGCATGTATTGAAATTCTGCAGAGCAACAGCAGTTATATAGTAGTGAGGCAGGAAGATCAGAGCAGGCATCATTCATGTCTACTTGTACGTGGTTGGAGAGAAGAACAAGGCCTAGGACAGCTACAGTTGCTGGTGGCAGAAGTTCAGCATAGTGAACAAAGAATGAAGTCAAGGAGTGCAGAGTTCTCCAGCTATAAACCAGCTGGTCTGAGGGAAAGGGCAAGGAGGGGACAAGGAGTTGAGTTATGAGGTGTCTACTGAAGTACTTGTATTTACTCTTCCAAGAACAGGTGAAACCTGGAAGTTGTCACATGGTTCATGGTTTATTTATTTACAAGTGGCAGGGCTGACATTGGCATAGGGATCAGCCATGGTCCCTATGCAATAAGACAGCGCAGATCAACAATGCTTGAATATGATTGTGTTACTGAGCAATTAGCACAAGAAAGACAAGAAACAGGGATGAAGGTAGGAGATCAATTGTAAGAATTATGTTCTGAGGCAGGAGAATAGGGCCTGAGAATAAGGGAGAATCTTTATCAGACATTAAGCACTTAATAACCAATTACCTTGAGTCATCACAGCAGATATTAGGAAAGAATTTAAATTCAAATGCAATTCAATGTGAAAATGCCAAATCCAAATCTAGACAAAAGAGGGGGTGGTCAACTCTACCACATGGATACATGAGATTACACAGAAGAGACACTGTTCAACCAGATTTTGGAGATATGAGTAAGTTCAGCAATGTGAAGAAGGCTTCAAACAGAGGGCAGAGCAAAGATGTTGAGGATGGGGTGCCTAGAAAACTTTAAGGTATTCATACCCATTGCATTAACAGCAAGAATGACTGAGGTGTAGCCACCAGACCATGTGGTTAGATGGTAACCATTTCCAGTCTCTGGCTTGAAATGGCCCTGAACATTAACGCACGCCTGGGATCAAAGATCAAATCCTGGTGAGCAGAGAGAAATGCAAGATATATTTAGGATATACCAAGCTTAACACTTCCATACCTGCATCCTCTCCTTTCCCCAGGACACAATTTAAATTCATAGTGCTTCTTATGGTTTGGATCTGGGATGTCCCCTCAAAAATCCATGTTTTGTCAGCATGGTCCCCAATGTAGCAAGGTTCAGAGGTGGATCATGAGGGTTCTGACCTCATCAGTGGATTAATCCCCTTGGAGGATTAATCCATTGATAGTTGAATGAACTATAAATGTTGTTCAAATGTTGAATGTCATATACACACAAGGACTGCAATAATATATGGTTATGAAAAGTCAAAAGTCATCTCTGAAGCGAGATCAGTCTAAAATTAAAAAAGCAACTTTTGGTGTTATAAAAATCAAAAGAAAGATAACAGGTAAGATCAACATGACTTCTAATTTATTTTTGACAAGTGGCTCCTGTAAGTTTCCAAAAATAACTTCATGGTTATCACCTTATTCACAAATTCATATCCGCTCACTTCATAGTATAGTCTGAGGGTCTGGGCTCAATTTCAGTTAATGAATGTAATAATGAACCCAGTTTACATTACTAGGGAAAAAAATCTTCTTATGTGGCTCCACTTTCAAAGGGCACAAATGACTTCTGTCTGTTAAAAGTCTGCTCTTAAATTCTATTCCCTTCATATGACTGAAAGAGACTATAATTTATAGGCCATATTCAGAGACATAAACTTCCTCAAACATCTGCCTATCCATGAAACTAAAAGCTCTGTAAACCACCATTGGCCCCAACCTAAGATTTTGTTACAATCAACACCAGGAATTTGGCACAGGGAGGTAGCAGGGTCAGGCTGCCTGGTCAGAGCTGGCAGAGCAAATTCCTGTGGCTTCCATTAGCTACAGCCTGCTTCCAAGTGCAGCCGACCTCAGAAAGAGTTGAAAAAGTACAACTTATTCTTCCATGAAGGCACCAGATCATAATCCCAGGGACTCTCTCCTCAAGGCCTGGAACACCAGTTAGGAGGCTTTGAGCTTCAAGGAATAGAAGGGCCACTAATAGTGATTGAAACAGAAAGGGCATTTATCATTTCACAGAGTGAACGACCCAGCAGCAAGGGCAGTTCCCCCCCAAGTGAAGCTAGTGCTCCACAACGCTATTGAGGACCATCTTTTCATTTTTCTCTCTCAGTTTGGTTTTTGTCCTCCATTATTTGCTCTAGGAACTACAAAATGGCTGCCTCCACTCTGGTATGTATCTTCACACAGTCACTCCAACATGCAAAAGAGAGATATTCTCTTTTGAGATATCTCCACCCATCTGTTTTTATCTGGGAGGAAGACCTTTCCCAACAACCCTTGGTCACTTCCGGGCCCTTAAGCCTAGACTGGGAAACATGCTCAAGCCCAGCTCTGCTGGATGAAAGTAACGTTCTTTGTTTCCTTATCTTTCATTCTTGCCTGTGAAAGTCTGACGGTGAGACAGAGATGGTGGCTGGGCCCAGAGCAGGAGGGGGAGCAGCTGCTAATTCCGTAAGCAACCAACAATGTCACTGGCATCAAGCAAACTACTTTTAAAAACAATTCATTTTAAGTCTAAACTTTTAAAATGTAGTCCTCTGTAGTTAAAATTAACACTCCCTGCCAGCATGTGTTTCTGTTCCTGCACTTAGGTAATAAATGCGAGGGGCTTATCCTCCTTCCAGGTGATGATGGTGATGGTGGTGCCTTGATGCATAAAATACTGACAATTGCAAGGTGTTTTTCTAAGTGATAGTGTAACCGGGATTTTCTGAATAATTGATATTTTCCCCTTAAATGACAATTCTTCAGGATACTTAAACCCTATGACTCAACACTTCACATTTAAAATGGGCATAGCATGATTAAGAAAGAGTTATACATACTTATTTTTAACAAAATGCATTCTTTTCTGAGAAATTTTTCTAAACTTGGAGAGGTAAAAACTGATTTGTCAATTATTGGATCTCTCCCCAAGGGCAGAGTTTGCCTAAGGGTAGGCATGAGAGAGCCCCAGTTGGTCTGTGGGAGAAAGGGAATAATCTCCAGGCTATTTCACTGGGCTCTGTCAATATTTGTTTGATTTCCCAAAGCTACAGCAACTGCCTATTAACAGCTCAATTGCACAAAAAGTTAATCAACCTTTTCTACAGGAATACTGTGCTGGCATTCATAACCCACTTTTTTTTTTTTTTTAAGAGAGAGGGACAGTGAGAGAGAGAGAGAGAGAGAAAGAGACAGAGAGAATCAATATTTATTTAGTTTTTCATGTGGCCTTCATTGCTGTGACATCTAGTTGTGTACATCTAGTTGTGCTGGGGTTTGAACCCACGTACCTGTGCGTGCCAGGCAAGCACTGTAAACACCCAGCCACTGCTCCAGCCCCCATAACCCACTTTTAAGATGAAAGATAGATTCATAAAAGAAGAGAATTCATTAGCCAGTTTCAGGAAGGTTGAAGTGATGGTGAATTACTTTATTTACTTTATAAACAGAGCCATACAACAAATGGCTATTGCAACACGTGACTGAGAACCAAAAAGCTTGCTCCCACCACAACCCTACTCAATATCCCTTCATACTCACAAATATTCCTCAAATATTCTTTACAGCTATTTAAGATGATCCGTGAACTCTTCCGTGTGTTCATGTAGGTGGCAAAGGAGGGAACTTGGACTTGCAGGAAACCATGGTTAAAATGCAAGTTTGTCACTGGGAAAATCCTTAATCTCCACAGTTTTCTGTTATCACAGTAGCAGAAAGCAAGCCTTTGAGCAAATGAGACTGGACTAGAGAAGAAAAAAGGAGACAAAGGGAGAGTGGGAGGGCAAAGTGGACCTCACTGGGAGGTACAAGTGTGGTGCTGTCATCAAAAGCATCTGCACTGCCTGGAAGCTTGTTAGACTTGCAGGATCCTGGGCTCCACCCCAGACCCACATTGTCAAAATCTAAATTCTAACAGTACCTTTGGGGGGATCCTGCACAGGTTAAAATCTGAGAACATTGCTCTGGGGTGGAACACAGTAGTCCCAAAGAATAAAACTGGGAAGAGTGCCAGGGATCCAGGCCCTGAAGCTAGAAGCAGGCTGAGCTAAAGGTACATGACAAGTTAGGTGAATGGGATAGGCAGGCTTAAGCACCAAAAGAGTAGGTGGCTAGGTGGTGATTTCCAGCCTGAAATTTTTCGGCACTGACAATGCAGCAGGCACAAAGGTAATATTTTTCATGCATTGCTTCTGGTTTCCATAATATTCCTCCAGCAGATACCATAAGGAAACAGAAGCTCAGGGATGTTAAGTAATTTGCTTGGGCTTAAAAAGCTAGCAAGTAAAAGTATGCAAGGTGAAAAACATGGTGCCCATGCCAACAGCAGCGACCCCCTAGCACTCCTGAACAAAATTTCACACTGCAGAAACTAGACGTGGTCACAAACGGAAGTGGGAAAGTGCCCCTCTCCAGCAGAAAAATATTGCGAGACCTTCTGGGAAAACCCACAGCCACCACAGATTACCAAACTTCATCCCCTCCAATAAGCTCAACTGGAGAGAGACTCCAGCTAGATGTCATCTATGAATGCATTCCCCCATGGTACACATTGACCTAGGCAGCAAAAACTCAGAACCTTCCCAACTCTCTCTCTCTCTCTCTCTCTCTCTCTCTCTCTCACACACACTTTTTGTGGTTGTTGTTTCTTATTTTTAACTTTTTAAAATTTTTAATGTTTTTTATTTTTATGCTTTTTATCTCTATTGTTATTACTGAAATTGGTGATCTTGGATGTGTATATTGTTTTGTTCGTTTGTATGTCTAGGTGGTTGGTTTCTACTGTCACTGTGTCTTCTTGTGCTCAACTACTGTCTTCATAGTGTTGGGGTCTGACCAGGGAAACTCTTCTTGATAGCAAACTAGCCCTCAGTCTCATTGGGTCAAAGAGAACCA